>OMPJ01039235.1:73012-87755 GCA_900312935.1 Carapus acus | reverse complement strand
ATTTTGTAAACAAAATATAATTTATTTATAATCAAGTTATAGATTTATTTCTGTGAACAAATTTTAGTTATTTATGTATATATTTAATTTTGTACCATTACAGAGACCAATATAAATTAGCAGCGTTTCGCATATTTCAGTTTTGACTGGTTTTATGCCTTCCTGGTGGTCACCGTCTTCTGTTTTTCTTTTTTGTTTCTACATGCAATGTTTGCAATATGGATGTATTTGTCAGGTTCACTGACATAAGTTGTTTGGCTTTAATAAATCAGACAGTGATTTTACAGCACTGTACCTCTTTTTTCTTCCAAAAATGTTTTGCCCGTGTCAGGGGGTACTTGACTAAAAATATATTTTTAAGGTGGTACATCACCGAAAAAAGTTTGAGAACCACTGACTTAGAGGATGGTAGTATTGTTGTCAAGTGAATTCAACATACTACACAAATAATTAAAGCAGATTGCAAACAAATTATCTAAGATTGTTGTGCGACACAATGCAAATACAAAGCAATAATTGCCATTACAGTAGTTACTATGTCCTTGCTGAAAAAGGTGACAACAAGTAAACTGAAGTAAGAGCAACAAAAGTGTAACAAAAAACTACCTGTATACAGATCATATGGTCTGCCTGATCCAAAAATAATTACCTCGTCAATGAAAGTGATGGTGCCATTGACATGCACTATGCCTATCTGTTCACTCTGCAGGGAGGGGTGACTACGCACACGCAGGCCCGCGCTGTCCTTGGACACAAATTTGCGGACCTGAGAGAAGCAAAAGGAGATGGCGTCTGTGAGCCGCAGGAGCAAAGGGAAAGGAAGAAAAAAGTGCAGCAACCAGCAGAAGAGGACGAATAGGGATAGTCGGCGAGGTTAGCAGCGTGACAGTGCATGCGAGGACCCACACGAACCAGCCTGCTTACATGGGCGGTGCAGAGTGTTACTGGCAGATGAATGTTCCCTGTCTCACTGGCAGAGGGAATAAAGTATTCAAAAAGGAATTGAACAGCGCCGATTTCATGAGCAGTATTTGCTTGTTTCCCTGCTGTTCAATCCCAGATGGAATGTTTCACACATTAAGACAGTTTATGTTGAAAACAAATCGATACCAATGTTGCCAATAGCAAAATTAAGAAAATAGCGATCAAATTTTGTTGCATGCTTTACTTTGATTTATGAAAATAGTACTACAGCTGCATCCAGTAATCACTGGCAATGAATAATGAAATGAGCACTACAACTAACTGGCAGCTGCTTGTTTACATGTCATCCATACAGACAGCAACATAGATAAAACATAAGACAAAAATTGAAAATCTGACCACTTCATACACTCCAAGAGATATTCTCAGAGGAAAACCTTATCTTGCCAAATGCTCCTGCCAGGCAGTGAAGAGTGCACTAAACCACAATTTTCCAAAAACTGCTAAGCCTGTATGAGCATGTGAAACTCTCTCCAGCAGTTCATGAACCAAAACTGCACTGACGGTCTGTGCAAAAACCAAAAGAATTAGCTAAGAGGAAAAAGCCGGAGACTCAGTTGCGTTTTCTCAGATACAACAGCAGTGCTGATAATCCTTAAACAACACACAGAGTCAAATGTTTCCACATGCAAAAACACTACTTGATGGATCTATACAATGACTGCAGAGCTCAAACACTCAAGAGTAGTTTTCTAAGCCAGACGGGGTATTTTTCCATCTGGGTGAAAGATGACTACAAGCATGCATGCACTAATCATGAAGCGGGAATGTTGTTATGTGCATTTTGTGGTTCAGGACCACAAAGCAAAAACCACAATTCACCTTGCTCGGTTGAGGCTCGGCCTTTGGTTTAACCATCTGAGTGCCAGGTGGGATCATGCCCTTTGGAGGATCTTTCACCTCCACTTCCAAACCTGCATCTACACAAAGAAAAACATTAATTGTGGCACTCTACAAGCAGAAAATGTCAATGTTGCAAGTAAGTGGCAAAGAGATAAAGGAAATACCAGCATACCAATTTCTATGCCGTCAATGGTTACATGGATTGTGTAGAGGCCTACAGCTCCTGGGGTCCAATTGGCACTGTAGGTTCCATCCGTGTTAGCACGAATAAGCATGTTCTCACTGGGTCTAATGCGAACAGATATAAACGAGTGTGACTATCTCACAGTGAAATCTCTTCATTCAGCCTGACCTGACTTACCTCTTTGGAGTGGGGGAAGCAAAGCGCAATTCTTCGAAGGAATAATTTTCATATGCCTACAAACCCAATTGCAACAATTCTTAATTACACAACGCTGATGCTCATCAAAGTGCTGTGTTCGCTCTGTAACAGAATGCAACTATTGACTGACCTTCATCATCGTGATAGCGATGTATCGAGCCTCTTTCACAATCATGGGCTCATAGGTGGCGTCAAGCTTCGGAGGAGGTAGACCACCAAAGGTTAAGTCAGTGCCACAGGGCAGGCAGGAGTTTGCAGGGACTCTTTGGAGCTTTTTCACATTCTCAGCCTGCAGTGCCTTCTTCTGTGACACTGGTACAGCTTTCACTTCCACCTGGGTGTAAAACACACATTGGAACTGCATTTAATTGATAACATAGACGACTGATGGTCATCTCACTTACTTCAGATGACTAAAAGCAAGATGACGATGGGTAACTGATAACTGGTGGATGAAAAGGCAACTGGACTTCGTAGGGGTGAAAAAAATCTCCTTTCAATCAAATATCGATAAAATGTCAAAATCTGCATGTTTCACGTGTGTCAAGATAAACACATCCAATTTGGACCTTGATATGACATTAGCATAGATGAAAATTTGCCTTGCGACAACTCATCTGTGGTGTATGCGCTGAAGCCTGCTCATACCTTCATGTTAGGAACATGCACCACATCTCCGTACTGGTCTTTGGTTTGCACAACCACAGTGGCTGGCCATCCACAGCGTATATCGTCTTTATTCAGGATGAGAGAGGTCTTCTGGGGATCCGCATACGAGTCAGGCTGCAACCATCTGATCAGAGGAAAACGACAAGACAACATCGCAAATGAGCAACTGAACAACTGAACAACTGGAAAAACAATTACCGGTAAATTTAGATTACACCCCAGTCCTTGTATTACGGATGGTGTTCAAAAGCAGCAACATCAAGAGCCAAAATCAACCCGATCGAATCCAGATAAGTGAACAAATCACTGTTGGTCCTTTGTTCATACAGACACGCATCCCTGTTTAAACTCATAACAGTATCTCTGTGTTTATCTAAGCTTGAAAGGGAGAGACTGCTGCTAATATATCATCCAGACACAATCAAAATATGAGGTCATCATTGATTGGTGGCTGACAAAGCACCAGGCTAAACGTTGGCTGTGTATTGTGCCATCACACTTGAGGAAATTACTACAAAGAGTACTTGACAAGTTTCAGGGTGGACTGTAAAAGGATAATGCTAGTTCATACCTGGCTAGCCGTCCTCCACTGGACGATTGCACACACGTGATGAAGTCCTCAAGAAAAGAGTGCTCATTGGTTTGGAGGTGGAGGGGTAGATTCCCTTCTAGGGCCTCGAGGATGGTGGGGGAGTGAGATAAGGCCAGACCTTTCCCCAAGATCCCTGAGTGAGCCTTACACACCTGGAGGACCAGCATTGATATAGAAATAACAGCAAAAAACATTGACATGAGGATGCTGCAAAACAATTCACCACAAAATGAAATCAGTTGCCAAAACTCTCAAAAAATGACTTGCCTGAAGGGAGGCTTCCTCAAGAATCTCAAGATCTTCCTCCAGTTCATTGCCTAGAATAACAAATGATGGATGAAATTGGTTTCAGCTCACCAAACAATATTCCCAACAAAGCCCTAGCCACATGTTTCATACCAATCGGCAGGGCCAGATCTTTCTTCATCAGAGCGGCTGCGCAGACACTACCCAGATATGCCAATTCCTTCTCCAGCTGAATTATACCCTTGAAGAAAATTTTTGTGCAAAAAGAATTCAGGAACGTGTCTTGTGAAGACGGAGCTTGACCTATAACACAGACTTATCACAATCTCTGTACCTCATCAGGGCCTGGATTGAATTCATATCCCACGGCCACACACTTAAATCCGTAGAAGCACGACTTTTCATCTTTAACATAATCCGAGGCGGTTTCCAGGGAGAAAAGGATTTCGTTTCCTGAAAGCGAGGAAGAAGAGATGACACATCTGTGTGTTCAGTGAAACAGGTGGGCTGAGCTCTGCGTTGAATCGTGAATAAACATGACTAATTAATGTGGCAGGTAGCTTAATAGGGCATCATTTAGGAAATTACAGCATGCATGGGGATGATTACAATTAATGAGCCACAGTTTATCTGAAAGTGCTGCCTTATAATGCTGTCCCTGGTTAATATAACGTCGGTAAATCTTATCTTAATATTTTACTTGTGATGATTTGTAAATATGTGTAAACTTGACATTGTTTTGTGTTTCAGCAGTTGTTGTTAAAACATTAACGCAGCAGCACGCCACTCAAGAAATACATAACATAAAAATATTCATTAACATGAGAAGAGACCAATCGGATATTAATGGATTACTATGAAAGGAAAGGAAAGGATAATGAGACCTTCGTACCTGGCAGCACAAGGACAGTGGTTGGCCAGCCTGTGGGGCCAGAGAACTTCTTCAGCTCAGTCCAGGTGTTGATGGTCTCGTGGGCCAAGGGTTTGTTACCCACACCAGAAAGGTGGAGGGTTCGACTCGGGATAAGCAAGCGAAGGACATCCTCAGGCTGGGCAGTGCCACACTGTGGATCAAACTCAATAGTAGTCCAACGAACACAGTCTGGGAAAGAGACCTGATGCAAAATAAGACAACAGAATGCTTGATTACAAATCTTTTACATATAAACAGCTAATATTTCTGGCAGTTTACTTGTCCAGGCACAAATTACCCTATATTGCGTGACTCCAGCCTGCTTGTAAGGGTGATCGCTCTCAATAACGGAATAGTGGTTTGAAGTGGTGCATGCTGACAAGCCCTGCTCAGGTTGGTTCCCTGTTGTGCTGTCAGTTGACTGGTTGGGATTAAAGGTGGGCGGTGCGTACTTCTGGTTGAGGGCAGAGACAGCCGGGAGCAACTCCTGAACTAGTCCAAATACCTCGACAGCCGCCTGGGAAAGAGGATGTCTCATTAACTGGCTACGTCGGGGACTGGCATTTCATAGGCAGGAATAAGAACAGTGAAACTGTTAGAACAGTGACTGACGAAAGCAAAAAACAAATCTTTTACCTTTGGCACAGATGCTGCTACAGGGCCAATGTAAGCCAAGATAAGAGGCAGCAACATGGAGAACAGGCTGGAGGAGCTTAACAACTCTGGGATATCTTCTACTGGAGAAACAGCAACAAGAACACATCATCGCTGTGGTCTCCAATATTTGGAAGTGATGCTGCACTGATCTCCAGTGCTTTTGCAATATAATAATGTTCTTCCCGTTCTTACCGTCTACAGCAAAAGCCCTGTGAAGCAGATCCTTGGCGGCTCTGACAACAGCACTGACCACGGATAAAGCTCGGCTGCAGTTCTTGTCCTCCTCATTTGCTTTGCTCAGCAACTGTGACTGTAAGTCACCGTCATACTCGCTCCTTTGGCGCAGATAAAGTCAACTCATAAATACAAATACTTGACATCGAAAATACAAAATGTTTCTCTATCCTACAGGTGTTTTTCCATACCTGTAGTAAAGAATCTGTGGAATCTGCCCCCTGGTCTGGTTGGTCCCATTGCTACTCAAGCTACAGGTGCTGAATGTAAAGGACACGCCATCTGAGCACTGCACTGTGGTCATACCTCCATCACCATTAGCTGTCCGGCTTCCATAGTTTCGAAGACGGACAGCATACTTCACACCTTCCTGTGAGACAATGATTCAAAGATTGCATGGGCATGCTTGTTGGGAATCTATTTACAAAATTTAGTTAGTTTTTTGCTTAGTGTAGCATCAGCAATCATGTGATAATTTTGTAGGACCCTTATCACCTTAAGCGGCACAGCCTTGTCCAGGCGGATTTCAGCAATATCACTTGGTGAATCATCAGTGCTGTAGGTGCCCTTCACCAGCTCTAAAGATGTCCACCTGTGCGAATGTGCTGAGTCTCCTGGGTGCTCTGTTTGCGCCTGAAAGGACACCAAGAGAATATAAAGCAATAAATGGAAGCAAATAAAATGTTCAAAATAAATATATGATGATATAAGTGTAACATCTTACATCGTCAGCGAGCACCTCTAGCTCATATTCATGGATGCCCCCTCCTCCGTATACGCAGACGCCAACTAGAACGACACCTGGCTTATCCACTGTCATGCAGATTGCATCTGGAGATCCATTACCAGTGTTCCAACTGCGCCCCTGGCTTGTTTTGGTGAATCGGTTGGAAGTTGCTTTCACAGAGTGAAGTGAATTCAGACCATCCACCTAACAAAGCAGAAGATTGAGCATCAGTGTCAAATACTTACAGTATATCCGAACAAACCAAAAGCATCAGAAATCCATTAAGAACTTAAAGGCAGAATTGTTCAAAATGTATTGAGCAAATGCTCAATACAATACATTGCTCAAAATGTATTGAGCAAGCAAAAAAAATGCATCTCAACATGTCTTACGAACATTTACATCCAATTCAATCATGAATTACTCGGTCCTAGACTTTTTGCCTTTTTCTGTGTCAATAACAAAAGATTTCTGCTCTATTCATTAGCAGAGAGAGTTGCACCAATGTACAGGTAATTTCTGAAATGCCTAATGTCAGCACAATCACTTATCCCGATGGCAGATGGAATGGAAAAACATAGATGACGGTCAGCATTACTGTCAAGACAACCGGCCCGAATGTTACTGTGGCTAGGCGAAGCAATTGTATAAGCTGCAATACACAACTGTGCATGACAGGTCAGTGAAGTCTGATGGAAAGGCACTGCCATTACAACAGGCTGTCATACCTGTCATACCTAACTAGGCGTCTCATTAACACATTAAAACTGATAATCTAAGTAGAATCTGTGCTTGAGTTGACCCAGACAAGCAAATGAAGGAAGGAGGGAGCACACATTTTGTTATATCGCCCTGTTGTCGTAACTCATGCGACGCAACATTGAGGCGCTAACATGAAATCTGCCCTCATGGTGGAAATAGACTTCACCTCAGAGCCAAGTGCAGACGCCGTAAGTTCAGAGACGATGGATGCAAGGAGGCCACAAGTGTTAGAGACCAGGTGTGGCGAGAAGAGCTCTATTTCTTTTCTCAAGCTCTTCCTCACTGGCAGCACCACAATCACCAGCATCTTCTCGAGCACCTCTCGGAAACTGGTCATTCCCATCAGGTTCTCCTCCGTCTGCAAAACAAGGGGTATTACACTGGATAGATATGGTCCAAATTCCAACATTCTCATATCACAGCAGCCACATCAGTCCCTTTCAAGTGGTCAAAGTGTGAGATGGTGTGGGACACTCACGTGGCTCAATTTCTCCATGTGGGCTACCAGCAGGGGGAAGCGGTGAGCGAGGGCTGAGTCATTCTCAGTGCTGACCTGTTTTACCAGTGATCGCAGCAACACTTCCCCATCGTAGGCGATTGGAAGAATGGATGTCAGCTTCACTGAGGTGTTGCACAGTGCTGACATGACTGCCGCCAAAAGACGGCTACTGGATGTGCGGAAGTTGGCCTCCGCAATGTCCTAAGAGATGTGCAGAATTGGAATACAGGATTGAGTTCATCTAATTATGTATTTGTCATGGCTGCGAGCGGAAGAGCAGTGAGAACATCTTGAATGATGTTTAAAATGGAGAAAGATGAAATTCCAGACCTGGTCAAGGCAGTTCAGGAGGTCGCAAAGACAAGCCCACTGGAGAGCTGGAGTTGGGTAGAAGGAGTGAAAGCAGGCAGTGAATGTGTTGTGGCACTCCTGCAACACAGCCTCCAGAAGAGTGAGAGGCTGAGACAAGTAGCCTTGGGGGTCATTGTCCAGTTTGGTCACACAGTTGTCTATGCCTTCAGACAAGATCCTCTTCAGCAGGCTGCGCGTCTTTCCCACGCACTCTGCCAGCTTGCTAGACTCCTCCACCACAGCCTTGGTGCTAGCTACAGATAAAAGAGACAAAGTAGTTGGACTCCTCCAAAAAACCCTCTTTCTTATTGTTCAGATATCTCCATCATCTGATGAAAATATATGACGATGATAATTAAGTAACATCATTGTGCGCTGCTCCAAATTAATCAATATACATGACAAAGAGGAATAAATCTTGAGAGGAGGGAAATGAGGTGAAACATCTAAAAATCATAAACTGCTTGTTGCAGGAGCTCCTACCTGAGATGGGAAAGATCTCGCAGATGTAAACCCTGAGCAAACGGAGGCAGCACGTGCCAACAAAGCGCAACCTTTCGAGGTCCAGCAAAGTAGCTGTGTACTGGAACCCCTTCAATCCTCGCAGTTCCTCCACACCTAACACCAATGTGGTCCAGCTCCAGTGAAGAATGCTGAGCAACGAATCAAAACACTCCTGCAGAAACAAGATTTGAGACAAACGTGTTTACAAAAACACCACTAACTGCACTTATACCACATACTGTGGCAAAAATACAGACTGACATTTAGGGCAATGCACAAATACTTACCACTGAGACAGTTCGTGCAAATGAGCGTTTAAGGATATGGACCGGCTCACTTGTCTGCTGTTTTCCTTTGGATGAATTGCCATCATTTGAGGGAAGCCTGATGGGAAAGTACTCTTTATTCCACAGTCCATAGACATACCAAGCTGCATAGATGTTCAAAGGACGAATAAGGGTTTACTTGCCTGTACAACAGCTGTGGTATCTGACCTGCATTAACATCTGTGCCATTGTTCGACTTCTTGGAGCTTTTGAATTGAAAGACCACACTGCAGACGATAAAAAACAAGAATGGTAAAATGTCAAATCTGACTACGTAACATTACAGGAACAACAGTGTATAGAGTCTGGAGTTTGACTTAAGTAGTGATATGTGTTTACCCATCATCAGTTGTAATGGTGGCCTGTCCATGAGATCCACAGTCACTGCTTGGCCCAGACACCCTTGCCCACGCTACATACCACCAGCCGAGCTGTAGCAATACTGGCTCATCAAACATCATGGCGTACTTCTCCCTACAGCGGGGGATGATATTTGTTGTCAAACAACGCTTTCATACAACTGTTATCATTATAAACTTCATCAAAATTGGTTTTAAGGTATATCTTTACCGTGCTGCACAGTCATAGGCCAATACATCAGTCTCTGCCAGCAAATCGCCGTCTGTCTCGTGATCACCACCATCAGGCCCCAATTCAAAAAGCTGCGAGACAACATAATGCTCATAATGACCACAGAAATCACACAAAACCCAGAGAGCGTGCTTGTGGCTTTTAAAAAAAATCACTATAGATGGTCAGTGAATCCGATCAAGACAAAAACACACAATAAGAAATGCATGCACATGGAAAGATGTTGAGCAACATACACATGATCAAAATAATCGATGATATAATTTCATGGCATGTGAAGAATATTTTCAAACAAGAAACAGCAGTACACCCCTGATATAAATATGCCTGAAACTACATCTTCAGCAGAAAAAACATTAAATACAACCACTCTGTCAAGGCATGTGAGGACAGCTGACCTTGATCTTGGCTGTGTATTCCCCTCGACCGCCGAACAGGCCAAGCCCACCGAGCAGGATGTCTGCATCGGCACAAAAGCGGATCGCCTCCACAGAATGTGCCGAGTAGCCCCAGCCACCACCGTGACCTTTATAAGGCACATATGTTAAATTATTAAAATGACAATGCAAGATAGCAACTCGTTTTGTTTGCCCTATCATCACTTAAGTATTTGTATTGATTAGAGTCTAATATGGCACGGCCTTTCTTAATCTAATCTGGCATTTGTCTTAATATAATGAATTGGCCTCCTGTTTTTGAAAATCTGCAGATTTTGATCTTTTCATCCAAAAAAGACAACGAAACAAACACAAAACAAAGAACAGCCCCAAATGTTTCAGCAACTTACTTTCAAATCTGTTCACCACACTGTAATCCTCTTTGGAATAAACCTTCATCACTGCCTGGGTCTCCTCCTCTGCGCTGGCGACCCCCATCTTCAGTTCTTGCATGGCAGCCAATGTATCGAGACAACCTGTGATCCAACACAAATGTTACTCTCTTCTGGATAAGATTATGCAAATCAATTTCGTTAACAATACTATATGCCAAACTATCTCTTATGTAGAACCCCTGTTATACAACGAACACTTTCTCGCTCTGATTTAGAGTAGAACAATGTTGGCATAATTTAACACTCAACAGTAGGTGGAGGCATTCCCAAAAAAAAAAGTTGTGAATATTTACTTTATCTGACTGATTTAATGTGTTTCTTGATAATGTCTTGAATTCACTAAGGAGAAATGGACAGGAGAAACCTGGTCCAAACTGCCAAGTATATTTAATCAATTGAGAAGTAGGAATGACATCTCTGATGGCTTGCTTTGATTGAATTGGACAACCTGAAGCAAGCAGTTTCTTCCACAACTTCCTGTCTTTTATGAGACAGGGCCAGCACTTGTACAAGAAACACACAAACAACCAATCTTCCCTTTACAGATTTAGAGCAGGGGTGCGCACACTTTTTTGGTTTATGAGCTTCTTTCAAAATGGCTAAGTCAAAGACATCTACCTCCCCAAAAATAAAATGGACAAATATTTTAAAACGTGCATATACATATTTATGTGTAGATATAGATATCTACATGTCTATTAATCTTTATATTTATATCTACATCTGTATATCTATATATGTATATCTATTTATCTGTCTATCTATAATGTTCTTTCATGGGCTTTTATGTTGTTAGCTCCTTTTTTGCACACCATGCGAGTAAGAACACACAACTGGTCTGTGTCACTCATGTTCGTAGATTCATCCAACTCTCCAATTACAGTGAGAAAGTTGGAGTGAGCAACCTGTGATGTCCGTCCAAAGCTGCTGGGTCAGATCCTGCTGTAACTGTGCTTCTTGACAGCTCGACAGCTTTTATCGAAGACAATATTTATGCCTTGTTTTATTGTTTGGTTGTGTTTTTTAAAGTCTTTCACAGTAGTTCCTTCACCTTTCTCTTTCTTAGATCGTTTGTGGTGGGAAGTCGGTATCGAAACGTTTAAGGACAAAACGAAAATTCCGCTCAACATCTTCCCTCCTTGGTATTGCCACAATAGACTGACAGATGAGGCAAACGCACTTCGAAAATGACAACCTTTAAAAAGTCAGTTAAAGTTAAAGAGAAAAAACGAGGGGTAAAAATTGGAGGCAATTGCTGAAATGACAATAAAATATTCCTGATTCCTTACTGATGTAAATTGAGCATGCGTATTGACTTTGTGATGTCTTCTTTTTTTTTCCAACACTGCCATGCGATATATCCATGCAACCTTTATGATCGACTGGTAGATTGCAATCGACATAATGGCTGCCACTGGACTAAAGCTTCCGCTTGAGGCTGACTGACATAGCAGATAGATACTTATCCACCTCCTCACACTCAATTTTACACACACCTCCATCACATGTCAGGAATCACAAGCGCAGCAACAAATTCCAAGTACCCACTGGCTTGGTAACCAATAAACAAAGGCAGTAGTGCTTGTTGTAAAAGTCAGCGAGGCGCACGCTATTGTCAATGACTATGGACTGAGCTCTGAATGAACAAGTGAAGAGAGTACCATCTTTGCACCTCTGTTTAATTTAGTCATTGTAGGTGGTTGCAACAATAAAATTTTGCTGAGCTGTGTCCCCTGCTGTCTGAAGAAGCTAAATGTTTGTCTGTAGCGTTGGGCTGGTAGATTACCGAGAATGTGCAGGGCTCCGTGAGAGCGCGTTGTGGTGGCATGTGATCCAGATGGCAATGCAAGCTCTGGGCTAAGAACGCTGCAGCGAGCCTGCAGATCTGTTGCAGAGGGCGCCCTAGCATCTGCTATCACGGCATTGTAGCACCACATCTCCCTCAAGGCTGGCAGGAACCTGAACACAGAGAGAGCATGGTCCAATGTCACATGGCACGCTTTAAAAATCATGTGCAGAGCAATCACTGTGAGGAGATGCAGAGAAAAATCTATATCTACATTACTTCTAAGGGTGCAACTGTAGAAATTGTTATGGGTACAACTTCCTCTGAGATTGCACAGGTAGCATGAAACCACCAACTAGCGCAGTGCAGAGAGGATTTTACTGAAAATCAATTGGTTATTATAACAGCAGGCAAGTTACTGAATTCTTTTATGAAATTATTTTAACGATTGTAGCTTTCATGTAGCAGTGTAATTTCCTGGATCGCAAGATCAACCGATCAATTAAGTACCTAACTACCTATTTAATTAAATGTCCTTGCGCAGCTGGTGTATCTGTTGCGCTATTCAAGGCTGAAATTGCAACCAGACCAAGCTAGATTTGTGGCTTTAACATCAGTGTGTTGAACATGCACCCAAACAAAAGTGTCTATTCCTGTGATGGTATTGTGGTAAAACATTTGCAGTCCCATTTATTCCAAGAAGGATGATAAGCGTTGATTCTCAGAATGTAAAAAAAACACAGGTTCTAGCACGCATCAGACGTTTCACCCATGATACCACGCCTAATGAAGGCAAGGAATAACGTGGATGTTATATTCACTGGATGAGACCTTCATATTCAATTGAATAAGAAGGTGTGTCCAAACAGCCAGTGTACATACTTTGAATTGTACGCTCTTATCATTATTGATTACATCTCACAATGGTTTACTGAAATCTGCACCATAATATTTATCACACCAACCTCCATATGACGTCATACACAGGATCAAGACAAAGGCCAAAGCCTTGCAGATCTTCCTGTTCAGAGTCATTGAAGGTCCTGCAGCTCCCATCCATCTTGTTTATAAGCAGGCATTTGAATGGTGGCGCCTCAGACACAGAGGAGGGCACCAGTCCAATGATGTGTTTGCTGGCAAAGATTTCCGAGGTGGCAAGGACATGAGAGTTGATGAGTGCCTCATCGATCCGTAAAAACGTCTGGTCTCCACTGGCACCAATCCAAGTAGCCTTTCGCCCATATTTGGCACCGATGTTGGGCATCGGAGAGGGTTTGGCATTCCAATACGGCATGTCTAGGATAGGTCGGCCCAGCTGCCCCTTCTGTAAGGTCAATGTGGGACAGCTCAAAGATATCATCAACAAATCTTCAATAAATACTAGCAGAACTTGGCTACCATTCTCCATTAAAAACAGACAAGCGTTATGAAGGCAATACTGTAATCCCCAACCTTATTTGTTCAACGGACCGGTTTCATGCTAGAGAAATGTTTCACAGATCGTACAGGGGTGGGCAGTGTGTTTATGAGTTGGATGTAATTTAAGAATGTTATGTAAATACAATTTCACATTGTTATTTATGTATGTATGCATTGTACGTATACAATAATTACATAATTGTGATACCAATGCAATCGTACACTAATGCAGGATAAATGGGAGTCATGAGCGAGGGTTAGCTTGCAGGTTTACTGAATGCAGGGGGGACATGGAGACTTCAATCATGAGCAGGAGTGTGTAAAAGTTTCTCTTTTCAAATCAAAATTCCTGATATACAAATGTACCCCTGGATTTTATTGTTATTTATCTTTCTTTCCAGCCTGGCTCATAATGGTCTCCTGCCCAGTACCCGTTGACGGCCTAGCGGTTGCAGACATCTGCTGTTGTGATAGATACATAATGTTTTGTGGACGATATCTTACCGAAAAGCTGCCAAACGTAAAGACCTGTCCGTCCACCAGGAGCACAGCTGTGTGGTTACTGCCCGCTGTTACCTGAACACTGGGCCCAGGAAGGGCCTGGATCAGTGTCGGAGATCCCCTGGCAGGCAGAAATAACTGTTGAACAAAGCTCCCTAAATCTTAAGTTGTGCTCATGTCTACAGGTCACACATGAAACAGCAGTAACCTGGAGTTGACGTCTCCGTGTCCAAGCTGCCCATGTTGGCCATAACCAAATGTGTAGACGTCTCCATTCTCCATCAGTGCCACTGCAAAAGGCAAGGACATCATGATTGTTTCTTTTCAAACTATTCAAACATTTTAACTATTCTGGAAAATTTTACATTCATAAAAGAGTGTCCAATGTGTAAAATAAAAACACACATACAAAGATTTATCGAGTCAAGCATAAATGCTACATTTACTCCGAATCTGACACCAACTCAACTTTGTAAAATTACACACAAAGCACAAAGAGTAGGGATGTCCGATATTGGCTTTTTTGCCGATATCCGATATGCCGATATTGTCCAACTCTCAATTTACCGATACCGATAACGGCCGATACCGATATGTGCGCTGGTAAACGCTTCAGGAGCGCATAGGCACTATCTCGGTGTAACGCAAGCATTATCTTATTTTTATCGGTTTTTATTTTATCGGTTTTAAAGCAAAAGAATCTGATACCGATATTACATTTTTATGATAATATCGGGCCAATAATATCGGTGGGCCGATATTATCGGACATCTCTAATAAAGAGTCATACTTTTGCACCATTTCAGGCAATGTAGCAATGTTGCTTAATCATTTATTTTCATCTGTAAGTCTACACTGAGTCTTTCCTTTTCAAATAATTTCTTACGCATCAATTTTTCCCTTGTGCCAATCCATCACCCATTTC
>OMPJ01039235.1:36056-72992 GCA_900312935.1 Carapus acus | reverse complement strand
CAGTGCTTTCCTGAAGGGCTCTTTGATATCATTATTTGGAGGCACAGTGAGGCAACAGAGCCTCAATCATTACACTAACATCTACAATTGCAACGTTGACAATAGTAATAATAATAATAATAATGATAATGATAATAATTAGGGATGTCCGATATTGTCCAACTCTCAATTTACCAATACCGATAACAGCCGATACCGATATGTGCGCCGGTAAACGCTTCAGGAGCGCATAGGCACTATCTCAGTGTAACGCAAGCATTATTGTATTTTTATCGGTTTTTATTTTATCGGTTTTAAAGCAAAAAAATCTGATACCGATATTACATTTTTATGCTAATATCGGGCCAATAATAGCGGTGGGCCGATATTATCTCTAATAAAGAGTCATACTTTTGCACCATTTCAGGCAATGTAGCAATGTTGCTTAATCATTTATTTTCATCTGCAAGTCTACACTGAGTCTTTCCTTTTCAAATAATTTCTTACGCATCAATTTTTCCCTTGTGCCAATCCATCACCCATTTCAATCGTCTTTGAAATGGTCTTTGGTCCTCAAGCAGAACTAATAAAAAGGTTAATAAAAGGTTCATTGCACCTTAGAATACTGGACACCTAAAAAAGAAGTCAACCTACCAGAGTGGTGAAATCCACAGCTGACCTGAACAGCCCGTATCTCACAGTCAAATCTCACAGCGCCAGGAGGATATGTGGTGATTTTACTAGCATCCTTCTCTCCCCGTTCACTGCTACCATCTACAGTATAAGACAAATACAAAAGTCAGCATGTTTATGAATCCCGAACTAGGAGAGAATAAGGATTGGCTGCAACTTCACAGTCCCGAGGTAGACCTTTCTGCAAAGTCCTGTAGGAAAAAGGAGCTGCAAGGAGACATTTTCAGCAAAGTTTAGGGAATAAACGAAAGAGCATGCTGAAAAAGAAAGCTGGGGAGAAACAACCTCGAGCAACACCAATGCCTCTGGCAACCGGTCACATGGGACTCTTCACTCTGGGAGTGTTAAAGTTAGTAGTTTTCTTTTCAACATGATTTTGCTGGAAGTAAGCAATACATTTTTCTGCTGTCAAGTCCCACGCTTGCATGCTTGAAGTGACAGCAGAGGACATGGTTTTACCTCCCGCCTTGTATCGAGGTAATGGTGGTGCGGTAAGGGAGCAACTTGAACAGCGGTTCCATGCATTAAAGAAAACATATAGTTTTGGACCAGGGACCGTTTCGTTTTCTCCAATAACCTCTCCAGAAGACCTTATATGTATCATTCAATTGCTTTCTTGATGAAATTTATCAGTCCATGGTCCAAGAACTTATCAAATATGGTTTTAGCTCATGGAAACAATGGTCACAAATACAGAGGACTGTCTGAAAGAAGATGTTGACAAATTCCTGAGGGGTATGAGGCATTAGGGCTGTTTTCACAGAGGGACAATCCTAGAGATGGATATATTATCAAAATGGCTATCAAACTGCACAACAACACACAACTATGCAACTGAAACTGGTTGCAAATACAACATCAAAAAATTTAGCCAACTCTCCTGAATAGATGCAAATGGCATTCGTTCAGTCAGTTAGCAATTTCAAAATCTTGTCCTTGTGATACCATGTACAACCGGTATTAGTTACAAAAGGCTTTAGAGGTTCAAGAACAATAGTGGGACTATTTTGCCTTCCCCATATTTGGTGCAGACTAAAGCATTCTGCTCAATTGTTGGGAACTTTAAATCAAACCTATTCAGAACACACTCTGATTCCCTCATCCCTTCCATACATTCACAGATCAAAGTCTGCTTAGTATCAGATCTGCTGTTTCATACTGAGCTTGGACTGAGAGACAAAACAGGTGCTGTGGGAAAGATGCCAACATGTAGGCAGCAATGGTGGATTTTATTTCTGTGGTGAGGCCCGCTGTGTGTACTTTAGGACAAAAACAGGCAAAGAGAGAACGGATCTTAAAATACATATGCATTCATCTGTCCAATTATGTATGAGCGGACATTAGAAAGAGCAGTGAAGGACAATTATCTCGTTTGCATTTTAAAGGCTTCACTTTCACTTCTCGAAAATGATGACAGGCTGTATTGCTTGTTCTCCATGAGACCTGGTGAGCCCTGCCCTCAAAGAGTGGCAGAGGTGGAGGACTGGACAGCCAGATTGGGAGGTGAGTCATAAGGGTGTCTCTGCACCCGAGGAGTTAGTGAAGACCATAGTACCTTTGTGCTTGTCCCGTTTTTGCCTTAGTGCCTGAAGGGGTCTTATTCTGGCTAGGGCCTGCTCTCGCTGGTTCATAAATATGGGGCCGGGAAAAACAAGGGGGCCTGGGGAGAAAAAAACTTTCACATGCATGCAAGGCTCACAGATGGGAGAAAATACATGGTCATACTACACCACAACAACGCACACACGCTGTAAAATTATAGAGGACACAAGCAAGGGGGCAGTCAACACACCAAGAAACACCAAAATGCATGGAGGGCACCATCGGAGGGAAGGGTTCTTGCACCCTTCTGCGAATCCTGTCTGTGAATATCACGTCTTTTCTGGGAACATCACTGTGAAATGTCAAAAATACACAGGCTCCGACACAAGGTCATCCACGTACCTCGTCCTTCCTCGAGCCTGTGGCGACGGTTTATCCTCTGTCGTTTCTCCTCCTGGCGGATTTGTATGTGCTCCTCGATGTTCACTCCTGGGGGGGGAGGGACAGGCACAGCTGAAAATACAAACAGGCCCCAGGTACAGGCAGTCCAGACAGGATGCACAGAGAGGGAAGGGGAGGAGGAAAGACAGAGCAAAACAAGACAAGATGCACATTAATGAATGAATGATGTAGAGCAATGATAGCAAGGCAAAATACCAAATGACCTCTGGTATCTGGATCTATTGAACATCTGGGTATTACAGTGCATGTGGCCTAATGTTTCATACAAATGGTTAAATGAGCCACACCAATAACACAATAGACACGCTGATTAGCAATTTTGCAGAAAATCATCCAGACGTTTAAAAATCCATGCAACTACATTTCACTGATGAAAGCATTGATTTAATTCCAGTGTACAGTGAAATGTTACGTATTTCACCAATGACTGAGGTGCAGTGTTAGTATTGTATGAATGACAGGTGGAGACACAGAGGGATAAGAGCAAGTCAAGTATGGTATGAGTGGGTATACCTAGCAGGAGGTCCAATGGAATCATCTCCTTCACAGCATCAAAAATGCCTCTTTGTCTGGCCTCCTGACCATCCAGCTCTCTGGCGCAGGCCTTACAGCAGCCACACGCTGAGCAGCCAGACTCACCAGACCCACAGCCGCAGATACTGACAAAAGCAAGTGACACAAATGAACAATCGATGTTGATCTTGTGAAAAACGTATTTTATTAGAAACCGTGGAAAAAATCCCAAAGTCATTCAGTATTGTGTGATGAAAAATAAGATTTGCCTTTGCATCCTTACCCTCCTGGTACTCTGTCTGGCCGCCCACTGCTAACACAGCTTGCACCATAGCCTGTGCAGTCACCGCACACGGTGCACACCATGCACTGGTCCAGCTTCCACTTGTGCATGCCAGGCTGGCACATCATACTTTTCTCCTCCTTCTCCTCCAGCTCATCCTCCAGGTCCTCATCCATGGCTGTGGCCATATTCTCCACGCCAAACGCTACAGAAGAAATAAAAACAGACACGCACGTGAGTATACATACACACAGCACCATGTGTGCAAAGTGAAAACAAAGCCACCAAAACTCAAAAACAAATTTGTGGTTTCATAGCATCTGATGGTGCTCACCTTTTCCTGTCTGGCTCATGGCACCTGTGTCTCTACCACACTGGCCTTTATTGTTTACCCCAAATGTCCACACTTCTCCGCTCTTTGTCAAGACACATGTGTGTGCCTTTCCCATTGCAACCTGAGTTACAATGTGACCTTTCAGGTCTGTTACTTGGCCTGCAGAAGAGACAGCAGATGTAATTTAGAGTATCAGTGTCGAACAATTCATTCCTCTATCATAAGAAAAATGGGAAAAACTGGCTGAACAGGCTGAACGCCTTTTGTGAATGTGAACAAGCCTCTCCTCAGCTCACTCACAGGTGCTGTCACTGTAAATTGCATCCTTTCCAAACATGTAGAGCTCGCCCTCCTTGGTCACAATGCTGCTGCTGCCGTTGTTGCATGCTGAATAGATTGCAACCTTGGTCTCTAATTTGATCATTTTCTTCGGCTTGTATGGTTTGGGTTGTCTCCGACTCTTTGCTGCGGAAAAAAATTGCAGACATGAGCTTTTAGAAGTTACACAGCTTGCATTGACACAGTTATCCCTGAAAGTTTAATTAATTTTGCTAAACTGGGTGTTCAGCCCGATACGATTTAATGAGCCGTGAATATCAATTTCTTTGGTCAACAGTGTGAAACTGTCTTACTGGACTCTCCGTCCTCTCCCTTGCTGGCAGAGCCTGTGAAGAACACGCTGCCATCCTCGGCCACCAGCAGTGCGTGAGAGCCATCATGGCCGACTGAGAACTGAATGATCTTAGGAGACTTGGTTACAGGCAATTCCACCCACTTCCCTGCTGATGGGCCACCTTGCTTGATACCCAAGCTCTGGTACTTTCCTGTGTAATAGATCTAAGAGAGACAGATGGGGAACAGAAGGAGTGCATTCAAACTACAAATATTTAAAATGTTTAATCGCAAAAGCAAACAATGCGATTAAAAGAGCTCAATCATGCAGTTTAATTTCTGCAAGTGATGGAATGCCATCTCTAGATAGACTAGAACATTAATGTATTGATGATGGTCATTAAAATTCAGTACTTAATTCAGAATATGACTGAACATAGTGCCAATTAAAACGTCAGCTGGTGCTATTTTTACTCATCCAGCAATTCTTGTTAAAAGATAAAAGCACGTGGAGAGGTTAAGTCTCTATGCTGAGATAGCAAGTACTGCAGCAGCCATCATGGCCACGAGCCACTATCTCGGACTGAGACTGAGCCACTAACACACTAGATACAACCACTGCCACACCTATGAACACACTTGTGCATTCTCATCATATAAGTCAGAGGGTAAGAACCTACCATGCCCTCTCTAACAAAGCAATGGAAAAGCACCAGGTCTACTTTGATGAATGAACGTGCAAATGGAGAGACGCAAGTTTACCCAAGAGGTGAGATTTGATATAAGTTTGTTGTGTTTTAGGTACAAAACAAGACTAGAAGTTTCCATTATCTTTGTATGAGATTGGAGGATAACTCTATGGTGTCTGAGTGTCAGGTAGCGTTATTGCTTGACTAGATTAGCTTTCAGTACATACTGCGATGCAATTCCTTCATTCCACTTGGCCCAGTGACAAAATGTGCTTGTTTGGCACAATTCAGCTGATGTAGCACAGGTGTAATAACAGCGGAGAAAACTTGTTAGATCAAGGAGTATCACCAGAAATACAGAGGAACGTCGAGATAAGTGCAGAGGAGTGTCCGGGGAAGTACACTGCCTAACAAGATGTTATCAGCATGAAGTTATCGGAAATCTTCTCACACCTTTACAGTCAAGTTGGTTCTACATTCTCTCCATTTCTGCTCTGCATTCTCTCTATTTCCAGCCACGACTACAACTAGCAAAAGACATGTGGCACAATCATTCCCTTATATAACCTGTAGCACATGTTAGCACATCTTGTCTTCAAAAATATTTTCAAGAAAATTCCTTGAGGAAATATTTTAAACAAGAGGGCACTGTCCTACACTTAATACGGTATTTGTTTTACAAGAAACCTAGTTGTTGAAACTTCAGACTCTTCATAAATGTTAACTACATTTATGATATGCTGTTCAGTGAGACTGTATCGCTAATGGTGTTGTTGAGTGCAGCTAACAATTACGTTTTAGCCGATTTTCCACTAATGTGTCTGGCCTGTCATTAGTGTAACCAAAGCTCTTGAGGACAGCGACTGAACCCATGAAAGATGAACGATGTACGCATTATCTTAATGAATCGACAGTATATGTGCATGTATTGGTATGACCATGTTCAGAATTCACCCAAACAAAGAAAACAAAGATGTTCACTTTCACCTTTCCTGAGGCCGTTTTCATCAGGGCAAACTCCCTGCCAGCTCCCAGCAACGCCGCCTCTTCATCAAAGCCCGTGCCTTAGACGACACAAAGCCATTTAGAACCATAAGTTAACGCAGGAGACAAGTATGGTTTGAACGATTTTTTCTTCATCTCATGCCCTGACAAGCAGATGAATTTTGCATATCATTGACCACAGCTTCATATAGACAACAACCCGTTTCCTTAAGACTCACTGATGATGTGCAGATCCTTCTCCAGGTCAAACAGCGAGATGCCGCATGCGTGCAGGCATTTCCTCGCCAGCTTCAGCTGCAGTTCCTGCTGCAGGGATGGGTCTGAGCTCATTGTATAGATCCGCACCACAAAGCCATCCTGCAGGAATCAGAGAAGCACTTCTGTCAATTCCACTTAAATCGTGCTAGCTTCCTTCAAGTTTCATTCAAAGAATGTGTAACAACATCTCCATTCCGAGAGCTGGAGGAAAATTAACACTCAGAATGTACTGTAGTTTTAGTCCTTCAAATTTCTCTAGGGAATAAATCATCTGATACAGAGGTGTAACTGAATGCAGGGAATCTATTCGAACTTTTCATGAGGGATTTTCAAACAGCAAACCCAACTACAAACAGAAACAAGTAAAGAATTGAGCAGAAATGGTGGGACAGACGAGGAAATGTGGAGAATGTGGTAATGGCGACACACTCATCCTTTCAACTTTGATTCCAGCAAGGCCTATCTGGTCATTAGCTCTCTTTCTCTCTCTCCATCACTTTGACTTCCATCATGCTCACAGTTTCATCACAAAAGAAATCCCACATCCCCTTTGACTTCCAAATACCCCACTTTTTATGTCTTCTGATGTCCTTTTACCTAACACCACTTGTGTCTCTGTCCAGAACCAGAGGTTCCCTGTGGTCAGTGCACTTGCGGGCTCCACACTGAGTTGCATGCTGCTGCCTCTGCTGCTGCTGAGGACCTCCACTTCTCTCACGGCACCCCCAACCCCCATCCTTGTGTTATGACGTATGGATTTGTATCCTCCCCTCCCCCTCGCATTGCAGGGTACTTATGCAGATAACTGCCAGTGAGATTTAGCCCCCTGGAGATTAACTGTGTGCGGCTTCACTCCCCCTCTCTGCCACACACACATAAACGCCACGCCCCTCTGGGACGCAGCTGAGTATCAGCTGCGGGCCCTCCCTCTTCAGAGCGAGGCTAGGGCCCAACAGCAGATCTCTCACATGGAGGGCAAAGCTAGCCTGAATCCCCCTGCCTCTTCAAAAAAACACTTAAAGTAACGAAAACAACACAGAGCTGTAAGCATGCTCATGTATGCAAATAAAGAGAAAGCCATCACAAAAACCAACAAAGTCTTTTTAAGTCTGGTATGTATGCCTGTAAGAGGCCAACCAGGCTAACCTAGCCTGTGGGTGTACTGAGGCAGCTGACAGGTACTGGCAGGCAAAGCGTGCGGCAGCCCAGGCTGTTGCAAAAGCAAAAACTCTGGTCTAGGAGGAGTTCGGGGAGGCCAGGGAGGAGGACTATCTGTCGGGCTCGAGGAGGTTCTGGCAAACCGTCCAGCGCCTCAGGCAGGGAAAGCAGTGCCCTACCAATACTGTTTGCAGTGGAGGCGGGGAGCGGCTGACCTCAACTGAGGATGTGGTCGGGCAGTGGCGGGAATACTTCGAGGATCTCCTCAATCCCACTGGCATGTCTTCCACAGGGGAAGCAGAGGCTGGAAACTCGTTCATCACCCAAGCTGAAGTCACTGAGGTGGTTGAAAAGCTCCATGGTGGCAAGGCGCCGGCAAAGGACCGGCAAAGATCCACCCTGAGTACCTCAAGTCTGTGGATGTTGCAAGGCTGTCATGGCTGACACGCCTCTGCAACATCGCATGGCAACCGGGGACAGTGCCCCTGGACTGGAGGACCAGGGTGTGGTCCCTCTGTTTAAGAAGGGGATCGGAGGGTGTGTTCCAATTACAGAGGGATCACACTCCTCTGCCTACCTGGATGAGTCTATTCCATGGTACTGGAGGGAGAATCCGGCCGATGGTCGAACCTCAGATCCAAGAGGAACAATGCGGGTTCCGTCCTAGGCGTGGAACACTGGACCAGCTCTACACTCTCTGCAAGGTGCTAGAGGGATCATGGGAGTTTGCCCAACCAGTCCACAAATGCTTTGTGGACTTCGAGAAGGCATTTGACCGGGTCCCTCATGGTGCTCTGTGGGAGGTGCTCCAGGAGTATGAAGTCCATGGCCCCCTACTAGTGGCTGTGCGGTCTCTGTACGACCAGAGTAGGAGCTTGGTTCGCATTGCCGGCGGTAAGTCAGACCCATTTCTAGTACATGTTTGCCTCCGGCAGGGCTGCCATTTGTCACCGGTCCTGTTCATTATCTATATGGACAGGATTTCTGGGCGCAGCCAGGGGCCAGAGGGGGTCCGCTTTGGAGACCACATGATCACATCACTGCTTTTTGCAGATGATGTTGTCCTCTTGGTGCCCTCAGACCAGGACCTCTAGCATGTGCTGGGGCAGTTTGCCGCAGAGTGTGAGATGGCAGGGATAAGAATCAGCACCTCTAAATCTGAGGCCAGGGTTCTCGAGCGGAAAAAGATGGTTTGCACCCTCCGGATTGGAGATGAGATCCAGCCTCAAGTGGAGGAGTTTAAGTATCTTCAGGTCTTGTTCACGAGTGAGGGTAGAACAGAACAGGAAATTGACCGCCGGATCGGTGCAGCGGCAGCAGTGATGCGGTTGATGTACCGGTCCATCATGGTGAAGAACGGGCTGTGCCGGAAGGCAGAGCTCTCTACTTACCGGTCAATTTACATCCCTACCCTCACCTATGGTCATGAACTTTGGGTCATGTCCAAAGGGACAAGACCTCAGATACAAGTGGCCGAAATGAGTTTCCTCCATAGGGTAGCGGGATGCCCCCTACGGGATAGGGTGAGGAGTTCTGTCACCCAGGAGGAGCTCAAAATAGAGCCACTGCTCCTCCACATCGAGTGGAGCCAGTTCAGGTGGCTCAGGCATCTTTTCCAGATGCCTCCTGGACGCCTTCCCAGGGAGGTGTTCCAGGCATTTCACACTGGGAGGACACCACAGGGGAGACCCAGTACACACCGGAGGGACTATGTCTCCCAGCTGGCCTGGGAACACCTCAGGATCCTCCCAAAGGAGCTGGAGAAGTTGTCCGGAGAGGGGGAAGTCTGGGCTTCCCTTCTGCAACTGCTGCCCCCGCAATCCGGTCCCGATAAGCGGCAGAAGATGGATGGATGGATGGATGGACATATGCCTGTCACTGTCTCTATCAAAGTGGACAATACTGGCATTGTATGTCCTGAGCAGCAGGTAAGCTAGTCACAAAGCCCATTTGCTCCCAGATTTTTGCAGACACAGATTCCAATTTCAAGATGACATTCAAACCCATCTATATGATTTCAGAGTGTGGCAAAAGCCAGTGAAAAGAAAAATTCTGACGTACATCTTTGGAGGCTGCAATCTGGTTGATGTGCTCCCCATCTGTAAAGATGATATTCTGGCCGTCTGTGTGTTGTCCTGGAAGCATAGAGGAACAGACGGAAAATAGTGTTTTGTGGTTACAATACAGAGGCTATCCATTTCTCAATGAAAGACAGAAAAGTTCACCTGGCATGGCGACAGTCCCTTCATGCTCCAAAGTCTCTGGGTTGATCTTGAGGGCTGACATACTGTGGTTAGTTGTGTCCCGATACAGTAAGTATCCCTGAAAACCCAACATACAGGTTCACACTCATTCAATCTGAGTGCTGCCTCAGGAGGGAAAATGTCATGTTTCCAAACAAAAATGTAAATAAAGGTAATAGATTTGCTTGCTGAGGTCTGATCAATTATTCTCTCCATCAGTTAGCTTGAAAACAATTTTACATCCTCTATAGCAGTCCTCATTATTTCAGTTAAAAGTGCCATGGCTTACCTGAGCAAAGCCTAACCAAGACCTTTTCTCCTTTCGGTTTCTTATCCGAGATGTGGAGTTGTACACATGGCCCTGTTAGACAGATTTAACGCAAAATGAGAAACACAAAACAATCTCAAACTGGGTGGACAAAGATCCAACTTAATACTGTAGAATTTTGAAAAGAGGTCACACGTGTCATGTACCCTGACTGTGCCACTGTATCCAGAGCCCACTTTGTACAGCCCATCCTTGCAGAGCAAATACAAGAAGGAGCCGTCAGTCTGCAGAAGGCAGCGCTCATCATTGTCAATGGCCACCTCTTTCAGTATCCACTTGTTCATCAAGGCTGCCCTTTTGATGCCATTTCCAAACCACTCCTGGATTTGAATCTTTCCCACCAGAACGGCTTGTACACTTCTCTGTAGCGCGTTCAGAATGGTGGGCACCTGGTTACACAGAGAACGAGATAATCGCTCAATGACTGTCAGTGAAAGACGACGGAATGTGGAATGTTCCTATGAATACATACAGAGGTATTAGTCAGAAATATAAGAGTCCACGCAGTGACTGGAAATTCCAGCATTCAAATTCGGTAAACCCAACTTTGCATTAGCAGTCCTTGTTTTGACTTTGGCATTATGTTTTTCACAAGCTGCTCATCAGCAACCATAATACTGTCCATGTCCCCTCTTTGTAAGTTGTAAATTTCCCCTTCAGTCAAAGAATAAAGTGCAACTTACTCTCTTTTTCTTTCATTTCACTCTTGCACAAACAAATACACACACAGCTGCACAGGCAGCACATAACCACACATTTCCCGTCAGCTTGCCCGCCACTGTGATGATTCACAGTTCAGGCAGTGCCTAGCAGACGAGGGACCAGTAGGAGAGCACCAGGCAGCACTCCCGTGGTTGGAGCTAATGAACTAGTTTTGACAGTGTAAGAATTCTCTATTTTCCTTAAAAGCCAGAGTAATGAAAACAGCGCTTAGGGCCTACTAACACATTCAGGACAGAGGAGCAGGTTCCACTCACTGGACTAGTAATTCAGATATTTGCAATGTCAAGACCCCTGAGTGAACATGCAAACAGAGGATTTTGTGAGTGTGAGTGTGTGTGTGTGTGTGTGTGTGTGTGTGTGTGTGTGTGTGTGTGTGTGTGTGTGTGTGTGATTTATCTAGCGAGTCACTTCCATTCAGCTGTGGAGCATGAATGTCCGCAAAACCTACCAAAAACCTGAAAATAATCACTGGTTGACTTTCTGATCAATTCATTAACATTGACTACACTGCCGACCTTAATGCAGAGCTGTGGGTGGAAGAGGAATATGAGCGAGAAGGAGCAAGAGGCAAGAGGAGGATCAAAATGAGAGGCGAAGGCTGCCTAATTGGTGCAGCTATACAGGCAGGGTAATACGATCAAAACATATAATCACTGAGGCTCTGCATTTCCGAAATTCAATTTGCACTGTCCAGACACCATGCCTCCCGGCACAGAGGAGAGATACAGAAAAGAGCCAATGGTTGCAGATCCATTCTAGAAAAAACAAGCAACCAAAATCTGGGCAAAAGAGCTTTAGAAAAAAAAAAGATATTCTGTGACTCATTAGTTAGATAATTTTATTTTGATGGGAAACGTCACTCCAATAATTCCCAAATATGTTAACGCACAGTTATAAAGTTTGTTATCTGACAGTCAGTGGTACAGTGTAGAGAGCTTGAAACAACAAGGAAAAGTTTCCATTTCAAAATAATTAGGCTCACACTGGACCATATACCTTTTTTCAGCAACCACATACATACTGTATTCATATGAAACGGGCAAAAATAAACCCCCTTTAAAATCGTTAACGGATATTTCAGTTACGCTATCTTCATCTGTCTGTGGAGAGCCAAGTGCTGCTCACCTGTATCGTCTGGCAGGCGTGGCTGCCGTTGTTGGTGAGGATGGCCGAGACTGCCTGCAGAATCTTTCCAGTGTCTCCCCAGGCAACCACTAAGCTGAACAGACAGGCGCAGGACAGAGCAGTGATGGTTTGGCCTGTGGGGTCGTTGGGACCAGTGCTTCTCACTGTGGTTTCCAGCAACAGCTGGAACAGGGACTCTGAAATGAGGTGGCAGCATAAAAACATCAGTAAGAAGAACTACTTGCGTTGTGTGTCAACAGAAAAATGTTTCTTGTTTCTGAAATGAGCATGTGTACTTTGTATATCATTTTCTATGTTCTAATTGGAATGAATTGGTTGAATTGATTAAGTATGAACACAACTCTCTTATTTTTCAATAGTTTCAGGCCTCACCTAGTACATCAGGGGGCTCAGTTTGAAAGCCCTCCGGCTGCTGTCCTTGCAGCATGTCGAGCAAGGCCTGCATGCTGCGCAGGCATAGTAAAGGGTGGGAGAATCGAGTCTCCTTTATCAGCTCAAACACTCCGCAGAGGCCGATGCCAATAATCTACAAGCAAGACATGTACAAGTGAACACAACAGGGTTTTCAAAACAACAGGGAGCTTCAACATCGTGTTAACTGTGGACATAAAATGTCCTGACGAAATTTTAAAAAACAACAATTCGGCACTATCACAAAGCAACTAAGAAAAATGTTTCAGTTTCATTTAGCGCACCAAAACATTTTTTTATAAAAATATGCAAGGTTCTAGTCAGAACTGCAAACATGGAACACAGAAAAGGGATTTCTCTGGTGAGATCATGCCCTGTGGAGGTTATAATGACAGAACAACATGCAGCACCCCTGTATTTAGTTTGCGCTCCTGAGTATGTACAATCATTACTGCAGACTGCAGCATCCACTCTCATGGTAATAACAGGCCTGTGTGTGCCTCTGTCCGTCTATGCGCACACCAAGCAGAGGCGAGCGGAGTTTGACCAAGAAAAGACTGCTTTTTCATCTATAAATAGGCTTTGGTCTTGACGCGTACTAAAAGCGGTGAGTAACTCCAATCAAACCCAAGAAATATCTGCTACTTTGTGACAGAAAGAAATTACGCAATAATCTCGCCCTACTGTTGAAAATGCTTCAAAAACAAATGCATCAATATCATGTATTTGAAATTTGACATCAAATCTTTTTTCGTGATTACTGCCGTTATTGACTGTGAAACCATCACATATTAAAACAAAGCAGATTTTGGCAACAACACACATCTTTTCGAAAAAGAATCGTGTCTCCCTGTTGGGGGATTATCCAATATCAGGATGGGGGGTGCAAAGTGGTTAGAATTATCACGCTGCTGGGAAGATTGTGACACAGTGGCAGAGCGAGTACAGGCTCTTGATCAGCTTAGGTGGCGTGACCGCCACCCAAGCAGCCATAACTCCCATCCAGATATACCTTTGGCAGTTTGATGGCCGGCTCGCGGTACTCCTCCTCCTCCTCACTGTCCGAGTCTCCACTCTGCACCGAGCTCCTGGAAGCCAGCGCCAAGGAGGCCTCCCTCTGCTGCCAGTCCAGCACACAGTGCCGTATATTGCAGTAAACATTGAATGCTGATGGGTTGCTGTGCAGCTTGATGTCTGGCACGCAGAGCGCGCCATCGAGACTCTCGGCCTGCGGAGGGAGAGGGAGTGAGGGTGATCTGTGAGGTTGAAGAGAGCGATCGTTCACGGCACAAACCGCTACTTTTGTGAGTCCGTCATTTAGGTACTTAGCACATCACCGATCTTTCAGTCAGGACGATGTATAAATTTTGCATGAGGTTTGAAGTAGCCAGACAACATTGATGTTCCCATTTGTCTGACATCCCTGCCTCTAGAAAATCATCTTTGTAATCAGGACATTTAGTTAGTTAGACATGGGTATTTTCATCCTTGATCTGAGTTTAATTTTCATCATCGATTGCGCAGTAACTCGGCTTAGCACAACACCGATGTTCCAGTCGAGTCAGGACAATCTGTACATTTGCATGAGGTTTGCAGAAGCCAGATAACCGAGATCAGGGGTGTCAAACTCATTTTCACAAAGGGCCAGATAAGAATGGTGCCTGTCGTCATGGGGCGTCAGCGGTGCATGCCGCTCCTAGCGCTGTCCTCCGGTGGTCGTCAACGAGGGGTGTGCGTGCCGCTCGTGAAGCTGTCCCTCACTAGTTGACAGCGGGGGGCGGGAGGGCCCACGCGTGCCACTCTGACTGCTGTCCTCCTTTGTGGGTACATGCGCGTTTTAATGCAGGACACTTGTGCTGAAGCGGTCATTCGAGCGCACATGGGCCACATTAAATGACGCCGGGCCTCGAGTTTCACACCTATGACCTAGATACTCCATTTGTCTTTCATCCCGGCCTCTGGAAGATCATCTTTGATATCAGGACAGTTCGTTTAGAAATAAGTACCTTCAGCCTTGATTTGAGTTTACTTTTCATCATTGATTGGGTTTACTTTTCATCATTGGTAACTCGGTTTGAATGAAAACGAGGAGGTCCTCAATGCTAAGTGTGTGATCTTAGTGATGCAAAGTGCCAACGCAGCAACCACAACTGAAATGGAACACTTCAAATATTCTCTGAGAGCGGATGTGTTGTTTGGAGCCTCGAAGGAGCCCTGTTTCTGCAGTTATATCGTTCAAAATAAACCTATTGAGGACTCTCAATTAGCCATTGATAGGGTAATGTTTAGTGACATTATGTAGTAGAGGTCATTTAATAGCACTCAGAGGGTCGAGAGATTCTCCATTTGCTTGTTAAGTCAATTTCATTTAAGCCCATTAAAGAGCCCTACCTGACCCTAACAACAGTGAGGGTTGGATTTCCCCAATGCAATCCTCTGGAAACAGCTCTGTCAGGTTTTTCATACACATTTGTCACAGAACAACATAATAGCCACACATTGGCACTGGAATACACAACCTACGCAACACATCTGCAGGCCATGTTGATCATTTCACATTTGCTCCTTAATGTGGTAATTTTAGAAATGTTCTTTGTAACAGAGAGGAAGAAATCAGCTCTTCCTTATTTTTGTGAGGGTCGATCTTGTGTAAACACAGTAACTGCCAGTGCTGTAAACAAAGTGTCCGGAAATTGCTACAACGGCATGCAACACTCTGGTGTGATGAACGCAAAGTAAACGTTGTTCAAATGGAAGATTCTTTCACTTGCATACAAAAAGATAAACATGAAAACAAGAAGAACGATTGCGATTTTGCGCTGACAAAGGAGGTGCTACCAATAACGTTTTGTGCTTATGTGTCGTGTTGATGAAAATCGGCAAAGCAAGACAGCAAAACAAGAGCCTAGCTATCAACATTTTGCACTATATTTGGAGCCAAAATCTTCATATCTGCGCCAGTTCTTCCCCTTATAGTTATTGGTTGTGATTCCATGGGTGATTTGACATATCAAATCAATTGAATTGAACACGCAGTAGTCATGTATGAAGACAAGCTCAGCAATATTCAGTATCACTGCTATTCATTGATGCATGAGCAAAGTGCCAGTATGTTTAAAACCAAGAGTCCTGAGGTAACCTCCGGAGGACAGTATTGATTTATCCTCCCTCTCTTGTGGGTGCTGCATTTTTGGAGTCACGAGCACAATGGATGATGTAATCTGTTTAGGAAGAGAAGTCATTCGTCCTCGGCTCACTCCAATCGAAAGTAGATAACCCCTTCTCATCTAGCAATGACGTCTAACGCTCGGCTCTGCATCTCCTCGCTTTGCTTTTAGGGAAGCACAACACAGCCAGACTCCGGCATTCAAAAAGGAGCATGCTGCCTGGAAAGAGCACTTAAAACCATTTAGAGCGTTGGGATTCTATAATGGGCTCAGAGTAATGTAACAAGGGAGAGAAAATGGGTTTCTACTGAGAACACGGCAAAACTAAGAGGTGATGAAAAGAAAATGTACAACATCAAGAGACTGGACAAATGTGTATGCTACCTTTGTCTGTAACCAACCATCTCAAATCCTAAAATTGGGAGGACAGCTACTGCACCTTTATTTCATTATTTCACTATTATCCTTCAATTACAGCTTAAATTCATTAAAACACATGCCAGTGACTGCGCTGAGAACAAAGGCTGTGCAGAAAACGTGGAAATAAAAAGTAACAAAAGAAATCCAGAAATTAGCAACTGCATGAGGCTACCAAGAAACCAAGATGTAGTATTTCTGTAAGATTCTAGCCTGTATTAGAAAAATACAGGGTACTAGTGGAAATATAAGGGGCCTGAGCAGCTAGCAGATGTGAATACACTTGTAACTCCATAGGGATCCTAGTCAACAAACCACGACTGCAGGGACAAAGACTAGACAAAACCCCTCACCAAACTCTTATACAACAACTCCAATTCCGCTTGTAGTGGGAAAACAATCCTGCATCAGCAGTACCAGTAACAGGACTTCTCAAGATTAAAAGGAACTTAAAGTAATGAAACATTAAACATTGAACATCGATTCAGTGCAACTGAATGGACCCACAATGAACCATTGTAAGCTATCAAATTTAGCTTTGGAACGCTGGGCATAAGAGAAGCAGCATTCGCGTGCCGTCTATATATTCTGAGAAAGCCCAAATGAGCATGTTTGCACAAACACTCGACTATTTATGTCTGATGGATTTCATCTCTGCAGCATGCTAACCTGTCAGAGCAGCAATAACCAATGGCATGCAATCCATCCATTCGCTATAAATTATCAGAAGCAGTTAACCCAGCCTGGCTTTAAGATGCCCAAAGTGTAACTAAACGGTCCATTCTTTATCCACTGAGCTTATTTATGAGGCGATGACACTTGGTAGCCTCCGGTGAACATTATATTAGCAGTCAGAGCTGCACTTGCTGCTCGGTTGGTCAGCAATCTTGCGAAAATGATGGCTCAGCCCACACAGCACAGCCCAAGCACAAGAGTCGCACCATTCGTCATGTGTCGTCAGCTACACGTTTTATTACGTGTCATTATGTTGAAAGTGATATAAAGGGAAATTAAAGGATATTGGGGATGTGACAAGAAAACAGATTCCTAAAAGGATCTGTGTCAGATGATTGAACATGGCGAATTCAAGTGAGCAGCGTTGGTCAGTGGCTGTCATTTGATTATGACAACCGTGTTTACTATGGCTGGGCTCCCTAAAAAAAAAGTGTAGAGTTGTTGTAGGAATTGAAAACAGTCGCTTCGATGACTCAAAACATAAACATAAAAAGAAAAAAGACATCATAGTCAGAAATAAACACATGCTCAATGATAGGTTTATGTAATGCTACTGCAAATCACCAAGAGAGGAGGATTAGGAAATTTTGACAGTTTGGCTCTGTGTTAATTTAAGTGGGTTACTAGGCAACGAAACACTAGCTGGAGTAACCCTGCAGGCAGCCATCCTGTTAAGAGCATCAGAATGGCGCATGAAGCCACACAGGCACAGCAACACACTGACGAAACACTGAGGTTCTTTGAATTTATCTGTCATGTCAGCAGATTATTCAAATTAATGCAAACCATTGTAAGGGCAATCTATTTCGGAGCAACCAAAACAACTATATGACAACACAACATATACTGTATGAGGGAAGATATCTGATAGTACAAGACAAGCTTTGGCATGAAACATTAGATAAACAGAAGAGAGGTTAGATGAAATCACACCAAAAGCTGTGCTGATCAAGAGAGAGGACCAAATACACTGTAGTTGCACACGCAAGAATGAGGACGCCTCAGAGGTCAGAACATTGAGATACAGGTGAGGAAAAAAGCAACGAACGTCAGCGCGCACACCATTGTCAGTGGAGACCACAGACAAATATGAACATGTATACATTTAAACACAAGTCAGAGACAAACACAACAAAAGGCAAAACATGGTCAGAAAAGTGCTAAATTCAAAACACTGACCATGCAAAACTCGGCCACACATCCCTGCATTCCTATCTTACTGAATTTAAAGAATTGATGAACAGTTGAAGAAAAGTGTTAACCAACACGTGGCAAATAAGAAGCAACGCAGCAATAACTTGCTGAATTTTCCCAACAAGGTCAGGCTCCGTTGTCACTGTCTGGTTCATCGCTGAAGGTGAGGAATGATTTACCAATACTCTCATCGCTGGCTCAGATCGAGTTGTTTCGCACCAGAGCTTGACATTAAAATCAAAAACCAAATGCAATCCCCATCTTCTTGACTCAAAGAGTACTACTTATGGGTCAGGATGTTCAGGAGGCTCTTCAGTCTGCTGTAAGGTAGTGTTGCAATTTTTTTGACAAAAACAATGTCATCATGACGCAGTACAAAGCCGTTTTCTATTTATATAGAAGTACTATTTTAAATGTCATCACCATGTGTCAAGGCTTTGAAACGTCCTTGTAGCGATACTATCAATAATGCTGGTGAATTCTCTTGGCCCTCCCCAAAAACAGTGCCCCACGAGCCCACTCTGCCTTTCGGGTGCCATTCAGCCAGAACACAGACACAGACATTGACCGTGGCCTATCACAATGCAACTTGGTCTGGACCATGCTGTGGAAATGTAAATATGGGGAAAAAACATTTCATGAATAAAATAATATTGCCTAGTGTGGAATTGACTGCCTGCACAGGCATATTTGATATCAAAGTCCTAAAGTTGCATTCCAGCCTTAGAAATCCACCATACAGCTGCTTGTCTACATCAGAGACATGAACATGACACACACTAGGATGAAGGAGATGGAAGCAGGCAGGTGTTGCCAAGGAGACGAGGAACACATTAGGTTGCTAGGCAACATGCCGGCGTGCTAGAGGCAGAGCCACTCCCCGCAACTGTCTCGCATTCTCCCTCTCCAGCCCGAAGAGTGAGCGAGCCATCACGCACTTCACAGGTCCTGCCAATTAAAATCCCATTTGTGGCCAACATCTTCAACACTGCACACGGAAATCCTGTCTTAGCATTAATCTTATGGTCAATCTGCTCAGATAAATTGGTAAATAGTCCACATAGCTGGCAAACACCTGTCTCCCAAGACTGTAACCAAGCATGCATTTGCAAATTAAATCTGCCAGCCTGACTGCGCCTACATTTGCCTATCCAAATATTTCAAAAAGATTTCAGGAAATGAGGAGTGTATTTGATCGGGGACAAGGCTCTAGAAAAAACATATATTTGAAAACCACTCTTGTAATCTTTTCATTTTTATCACATTTCAGATTGTGTCCCATGCAAATACTGTTAAAAATGTAACAGAAGCTTCCTTTAGTCTTTGCCTTGCTCTATGGTGTTTAATGTTAATGCAATGAACTGAATCAAATCCATTTAATTGAAATATTGTCTTTTCATCATACACTTCTTTCAGTTTAGTATTGAACAGCAATTTAAGGATCAAACAATACAGAGATGATTCTGAAAAGGATGGTCTGAAACCTGAGCATCACTCACCTTTGTTCTTGATTTGACTTTTGACTTGACCTTCTGTCTTCTTTTCAGTTTCTTCTTACTCAACGCCTTCTTCCCCCTGAAAGTCAGGCATTGAAACCATCAGTTTTGTTTGGTCAATTTTTTCATCATTACTACAGTAGTAATAAACACTTATTGTTCAATCTATACAAATTGTTGATGATTAAGATGTGAATATCCCATTTTCTTGGTTCAAAAATTCTTCTTTAAGCAAAAGCCAGCCACACCTCTCTCAGTTAACAGCATCATTTTGGAAACACCCCAACACAGACATAAACTCACGCACTCACTAACGGAATTTCAATGTCACATCTCAACCATAAAAGGCTGATTTACGCATTCGACAACAGGCAGAGTACAGCAAAGATGCATCCATGGGACAATGGTCTGCAAACTGCTGTTGCTCTGACCGACATAAATTTTTGTGCATTTTAAAAGGTCATCAATCAAAACAAAGCACAGAGGAAAATTAATAAATCTGACAGGCCGTGGTGTGTCCCTGACATTTTACGACTGAGGATGAGCGCCAGCTCTGTCGTATAAGTTTGTGTTGTAATCCATCACCTATGCCTTTCTTCGATAGAAAGGAAAAATCATATAGCACTTGTTTTCTGGTCAGTGTAGAAGCCGTTTCTTTTATCCCAGATAATACCCGAGGTACGTGTTGACAAAGGATTTGTTGAGAACCCTGCAGAAATTTGGCAGTTCTCCTTTCAGACATCATTCAAAATCAAAACATCTTTCACGTGTTGTGAAGAAAGTTACAGATCATCGTATTTGAATGTAATGACACAGGCAGCATCCTTTTACCATTTTGGATGACAGGTGTTTACAGTGAAAAGACAATGGGCATTGCCCAGTATTCCATATGTCCTTTCATACCCTGTGCCTCAGCGCAGAATCCTGCAGAGCATTGCACTGCTACTTTCATGCTGCTGAACAACATGGGAATACTCAAATATTGGCAGGTGCTTAAGTAGCAGGAGTTATTAATGTCAAGTCTTAACAGTAATCAAGAAAATGGAATATTCAGTTGGATACTGTTGCTACTGCAAATATACAGTAGGTACGTAGGTAGATACGTAGGTAGGTAGGTAGGTAGGCACTATGTTGATCTATTGATCAAAGAAATTTATTAGTTTTGACCCACAAAATGGCATTTTGTGTTGTAGCTTCTGTTTTTCTCAATGTAATGTTAATGAATGAAAACACAGGCGACCACTGAAAGACACCAAATGTGACCATTTAATGAGCGCACCATATGTTCAATATAATCATCTCTTTCATGCTTTCATTTCCTCCAAACAATAATAAACTTAAGTGAACCACATGCAGCAACGTCAGTCCAAAGAAAATCACAGTTCGCTTAGGGACATTGAAATGGTTTAAAATCTATACCACGTTATCAGAATATTTACCCTAAATAATCTTTTCACAATCTTTCAATACTTAACACCAACAATTCACCTGAGAACACATGCAATATTTGTGTTTATGATTAGATATTTTCTACAGTCTCAGCAAAACAATCAGTCCAACTTTCCCCATATGCAAGAATATGAAGTTACATGAAAAAAGGTATTTCAAAATTGCAAATCTCAGCCAGGTACAAGCCATATTGCGCCATAGTCCATGAAGGTTTACTATGTAGAACAGGCTATTTAGTGGTTAGAGAGATGAGGGTTGACGGAGTGATGTTCTCCATCATAATTTTGGCAGACACAGAGTAAAAAAATTACTAACTCAGTAGTAGAGAGACGGATGCTGCAGCAGTAGCGGCAATCATCTGGCAGTACGCGCTTTTCTCTAAAGATGACGTAAGATGACTGCATGACGTAACGATACGCACGCTTCAGCCAGAAACACTTATTAAACCAACGAACTGACCAAACAACGCAGTGTGCGCGGTGTGCGTTCACACGCAAATGTAATTGTCATTGGTACCGTTTACGTGCTCAGGGTTAGGAATCGTAGCCTTTTCCAACCTGAGGAAAAGCCGATGATCGTCAGCGTCAGCTAGCAAGGAATAGTGACTCCGTCGGGCCCACACAGCTGACAACATTATGACACCGAACTTTAATAACAAAACAAACGCCACAGCGGCCCCCAGTCAGTCTTTGAAGTGCATCAGAAATGATGTAATTGCTCACGGACACATTTGCAATATTAGGCAAACCATAACTGCGAAACACTTCACTGTGATGACAGTTAGCTGCTAGCTCGCCTTGGATGTTCACTTCTTTTTTTTCCCGAAAGTCATGACCGAGTAGGAAGAAGTTGACATTTCAGAGAGTATCAGTGTCAAATGCAGTGTAAGAACTTAAATTTCAGGCGCAGCGTTGGTGATTGTCAGAGCGGTTGCTTTCATGATCTCACGCAACGTTAGCATGGCTGGCGCTTGATAAGCTAGGGAAGTCATAACAGAATGAAAGCCACGATCGCCCACAAGTTGTTGCCCGCTTAATCATGTTTGTCGTTGTAATACAGACCGGTGTGATATTGGTTTGCTGTGACCAGCAATGAGAGTAACGCACACATTTTTAACCATCAACCAGTTGACCTAGTGTTGCCTGTCAGTAAATAGCTGTTAGCTCTTCGTTAGCAGAAGGTAAAAATGACAACCAAGCTGTTAGTATTTTCCACGATCGCTCCTCACTCACCTTCCTTGATTTAACCCTTGCTCTTTATCGCTGATCGCCGTTGTGTAGATCCTTCGATATCTTTCCGCCAAAGCTCGCCCTGAGAGTAAAAGCTGGTACCGAGTCCGACAATCCAACTGGCCTCCGGGTGTCGGACAAGAACCCATACCGGAGCCGATGGAGGAGAGGTCGGCTCCGGCTCCAGAAATGACCCTGACACCGAGCCCCATCATCGGCGATGAGGAAGGCAGAATCCCTCCACCGGCGACCGCTGCCGCAGCAGCACACATCATCGTTTAGGAGAACAATGCATATATCACAACAAATGGGCAACGGCTAGATCACAACTAGCCATCTGTAACAATCCGAAATAATTGTTGTTCAACCCGGCGTGGATCACATCGTGTGTCTTCTCCAGATAACACGGGAGGGGGGCAAAAAAGCAAGATTTAGCATCCAGGGACTCCCGATTATTGGGGCGCAAATTGTAGCCGCTCCGGTGCTGCAAGCTACGAGGTCTTGTTGATCCGGATAGAGCGTCAACAGCAAGGTCCTTATCTACCAAAAACTGTCGATCGGCAATCTCGCACAAAAGAACCTCAAAGACCGCGATTCCTCTTTATCCATGAAGAACTCCGTCGCATTTGGGTTTCATTCGTTCCTTCAGTATTTCTTGTCCCGGTCGAGGCAGTGCCCTCAGCCGGGCTGCCATCTTAGCTTCACCGTCCCTCCCCTCCCGGATTCAGCCTTGCGTCGCTAGCATGCCTCAATATTTTCATGTGGCCCAAGCGGCATCATGAAGAAAACATCCATGGATCTCTGCATGTCATCGCCGCAATGCATTGTTCGGCACCGGAGCGGTAACTGGTGTGGTAATTCGGGCAGGAGGAGGGAGATTGCGAGGAAGGGAAACGATTCAGGGTTGTTTTGCGATATTCCCTATGGTTACAGTCGGAATGTAGACATGGACATTAGATTTGTCAAGGTCCATTAAGGGCTCCTCCCAGTTTGATCTAAAATAAGCACGGCTAGATATGCATCAAATTCAGAAGAGCTTTATGGTTCAGACCAAATCTGGTCCTGGGTGGATAGGACTGGTACTCCATCTCTCTCATACATGAGATCACTCCAATACCTATCAGATGTACTCTCAAGTCAACAATTATCACTAATGTAACTTTGAAAGATGATGTCTTAAGTACCTCAAAGGCAAATACACTATGGCTTATCGTGGTCTAAGTGTGTCATGTAGGTCTAAACATTGTTTCTAAGTCTGCATATGTACGCCCAGTCTGGAATCAGGGATCTTTTGTTGTCATTACGCCAATTTACATTGTGTACAATACAATACAATACAATACAATTTAATTTGTATAGCGCCAAATCATAACGTGTAATGAAATAAGATTTTCACCAGGCTCATATTCTATGAGCACTGAGTGTATTTTTTGCTTTAAAAAAAAAAACATTTTGTAGGACAAGATAATGATGACTTACTGGGGATGGGGAGTTGGCTATTCAACTTCAACAGTCCGACAAACCTAGTAACTGCACAACCCTGCATGAATAGGCCTCAAAAAGTTTGGCACAGGACGACTTTATTTCAGGAAACTGTACTCACAATGCACAACATAAATGTACGTGCACTAACGGACAAATATCTGGACATACCCTCTGTCCGAAATTTCGACTGATAGTGTATATATAGGGAGACAGTGGGTAACCCGATTGGATCTTGCACAGGGCTTCAGTCTGCCTCACCAGGGTTATATAATGTCAAGGCATTTTGGTGTGTCTGGGGCGTGTGTGTGCAGGTGTATCCAGAGGGTGTCAGAGAGGGAGAGGGTAATTCACATGCATAATTCATCTTTACTGGCAGTAATAGATTGCCAGCGAAACAGAGAGAGTGCGACTACAGTCTCTGCCGCTTGTAACAGAAGAGGGAATCAGGGGGTTGAGATCAGCAGGAGCTTGTATGCAAGCACGTGATCGATTCGCCAACTAACCATGAGATATGTCAACTAACCGTGACGCGAATGAAGTGACAACTATCCAATCTTCGCGGCGGGAGAGCTGTCGCTGTAAAAGCACTGGCGTGGGAGAAGGCCTCGCTGCAAAGGATGCGGGAGCGACAGAATAGCCTGCCAGGCGATATCGTGACGTAACCACAGTAAGAGAGCTGATCAATTCGCTCATCTTTCTCCCAGAACGGGAAGGGAGGCGGAGAAGAATATCGACAACTAGGTCAACAGGGCCAAGGGTCAGACAGCAGAATAGTAAACAGGAGAGTGAACCCGCCGGCGTTAAATGCAGTTACGCTGCAAACTGCTCTGACTTCAGACTGACAGTAGCTGCCCTGTTGCCCTGAGGAAAAAGAGGCTCATGTTATTGAATTCTGATCGATCCAGCGCATCGTTTTCATCTCTAGTTTCGTAAAACATGCAAATGGCATCCGTTGTCCTGAGATGGCACTGCAGTTCATGAGCCTGCCTGGGATGGTTTTCATTACAAGGGCACTAAGTGGTTGTGTTTACTGTAGTAACAGTTAAATGATATAAATGAATGATCTAATGAAGGTCCACCGTCAAAATAAGCACAATTATGGTGCCGTTTAATTATGTCAATGTCGCATGAATTTAGCAGACAGAATTGTTCGGATTGTCATTTTTTTCAACGAATATGTCTGGCAAGATACACTGGCGCCATCTAGTGGAGATCTGCATATTTTCTTATCTGGTCCTGCTGCACGCACACTTGATTTGTTGACTCTTTCATGTCCACTTGATCGAGGGTTTGTGTCTTCCAGCTCTTGTTTTTTAGAATTCGCAAGTTACTTGAAATAAGGCAACCTCATTTAAACTGTTGGGTTGTATTTGTGATCCTTGCCATTATTCTTCAATTTGATTTAATTCTGTTGTTTTGTATAACGCCAAGTCTTAACAGAAGTTCTCAAGGCATAAACAAACATTTGCAAACACATGCAAACATTTGGCAGATAGAGCCCCTCAACATTTAAACATTCAGATTGTATAAGATGAACACACAGACCCAACATATTCCCCATTAGCAACAGTGGCAAAAACCCCCTTTAACAGTAGATTTTTGTCGTTTTGAGATTATAGTCTTAGCACAAATACGTTTCACAGGGATAGTGGTCCATGCAGCGTCTCTGTGCACTTGCCTTATTTTGTTTTTGTTTGTTTGTTTAACCTGGGAAAGGTGTCTGTAAGCAGTACCTGGTTTGACAACTGTAACACCTTTTTCAGTGATTCCAATCCAGGGCGTAGCAGCGATCTTTACACCTGATCATTGTTCCTCCACATGAGGCACGGGGCACCATAATCTGCATTCCTTTCCTGTTGTGACGCAAACAAAGAAAGGGTTTGCACATCACTTTTCTTCTGTCACACCCTTGCATGTTTCGTACCTCTCATACCTTCAGTCAAGCAGACCGAGTCACTGTCAAATAATCAGGTTTTCATTGATGGTTGCTGTGAGTCAGCAACCATCACTCATGGAACCTACAGTTTTCTGTCAGATCACCTCACAAGTCCTATCATATTCTGAAATTCACAGAAAAATGACCAGTTTAGGGAAAGTGACGTTTTAAGTTATGTGCCAAGGTCATTGTTAGTTATGACTGGGCGCTGGTGTGCAGTGTTATGATTAGCTTTTCTTGATTTAATGCAAAATCAAAACTCTATGGATGATCTTTTGTGCGGTTGTTCTTGGAAATGCATTCGATATCCTTGGTCAGTGTGAATAGCAGATATATCTTGCAATCCAGTCGCACACTGATAGACAACCAGACGCACGCTGATTCTCGTCTGTGCAAAGTCCATCTCCACTCCTAGTGAATGTCAGTGCCACTGATCTGTCCTTGAAGTAGCAACAGATATCAGTGTTAAGTCTCTCACTCATTTTGAAACGAGGAGTCAGTCATTTGTTCGCAGGGAAGATTGTGAATACGATAAGGGACACAGATTTGGGTGTAACAGTCGCCTTAATGCTTTACACACGTAGGCATGTTGCAAAACAAATGCAGTCTGTGCCTGTGTTTGTGTAACATACACGGTGAAAGCCTGGCCTGTCAGCGCTGCACCTAAGTTCACATCCTCCTCTCGCTGACGATAAAAAAAAAAATTCACAAAGTGCCACGGTGATGACTTATGAGCGCACGAATGTTGAAAGGTGAAAACACACACACCATTCTTTGATTGTTGTGTGACGCCCCACCCGTAGGTGGCCCTGGATTCTCCTCCCATAAGGTCAAAAGCAGGAGGGAAGACAAGGTGTGATTGCACTCTGCCGTGTTCAAGTGTGTGAGTGTGTGTGAATCACAATCGCAGGTCGGTGTCCGGTTTTCATTGAGGTACGTGCTTCATCTCTCCCTGAATTCTTAACCTTAATCGAATTCTTATGAGACAAAAAAAATGCTATGTATGTTTATTGTTTTGCATCGTCCCTGAAAAACTGCAGACATTCAGACATCCAGAGGAACATCTTAGCATGAAGTTCAAATGCCAGATCTTCTCTACAAGATCTGGCATTGAGCAATAGTGCTGTAGTGAGTGATATCATCTGATTTGACACGGAGCAGCTTGATCGTTGTTTACATTTCCAGAAATGTTATGGGCTTGGTTTATGCTTGTAGACAATATGGAAAGAAATACAAAACTGTATTCTGAGGAGACAGGGCAAAAAATCATTACATCTGAACCTTTTCCTTTCAGGTGGTGAAATAGACATTTGTACAAATGGACAATTGCATTCTTTTTTCGATTTTTAAGATTTGGGAAATCACGTCAGATCAACTGACTTGTGTGCAAAGTCCAGTAGATACCAGAATAAGTGTGAACACTTCACTTAGCAGCAAAAAGGGAAGTCCATTTTCATTATCCCTATCAAGTTCACAGACTTAGTAAGTAAAGCACAACTGATATCCCGGTTGTGACTGTAACACAGTGATAAGCATCAGCTAGCGTCTCATCTGTCTGACATTAGTGACATAGTTGCCCACACAGTCGTTTGGAATGTGCTTTCGGGCTAGCTTGTAGAGTCAATCAGAAGCGTCCAATACGGTGGCATGGCAGCTTCCTCTGCCTTGCTGACAAAGGTGTGTTTAGAGAGGGTGCGGTATGGTTGGTAGGTGTGTCTCCATGTGGGTGCAGATCAAGACAAACCAGTTCAGAGCTTAATCAGCGAGTCTGGGGTTGAGGGAAACTCAGAGCAGATGACATATTCTTGGCACGCCATCACCCGGGCACAGGTTAGGATGTTCGCATATACATTTACATTCATGTGTATATAGGTGCATTCGAGGATTTGGGGTCACAAACGGTTGAAGTTTTACTGACGCTGAATCTCATTAGGATTCGATTATAAACTGTGTGCGTGTGTGCATGTCATTTCTATGAATGTATTTGATTTGAAGAGTGTAAATTGTAAATATCTTCCCCGGAGAATGAATGAAGCGTATCTTATCTTATCTTATCTTATCCCATCTTATCTTATCACTGAGGGGCATTCATAAGCCTTGATAACTTGGGCAAACAGCGCCATCTCATGGCTGTCACACTCTGTGACCAACTTGACTTTGCTCATATTTGTTGTTTTGTTTTGGGGTTATTTTCTTTCGGATTGCTCGTGGGAATACAAATCGTGCCTCTATTCCATCCAGACCAGTAAGTCCCGGGAGTGACGTGCAGTCAGGGGAGGCAGGAGAGGCTGTGCCTCAACTGTCATCATGACAAGAGAAAAATGTAAAGTGAAAAAAAAATTTGTATGTACGTATATTTATCCTGTGATGAGCACAAAAAGGTAATTTTCGTCCAACCTCACCTTTTTCTTAAATAGCTTCTCTTTAGGGTTCATATGTCTAAATCTGATTGTGATGAGGTCATTGCCTCACCAGCCATTAACCTCACTGCACATCGCTGAGTCCCGGGCACGAATGAGCACCAAATGTGATATTTCGGAGGCACTGCCTTAATAAATCACTTGTCTGTGTCATTATGTCAACAGAAATCATGCCTTCACAAATAATGACTAAGCTGACGGTTATGGTCAAATCTGTTTTCATTTTTCATTTTTTTGCCGGTGTTTGTGGGCAGCAGCTTCAGTCCCAGGCACGCGATGGATGACCACAGGAAGCGCACGTCTCTTCTTACGGACCACAGCTGGATCAAAAAGCCAGACGAGGAGGATGAGGCAGTGGAGTGAGTCTTCCACACTCTTCCACACACAATAACAGGGCCACATTTTTAGGTCATGATCATAGTCATGGTTCATTTAAAGTACGTATTTTGTACAGCACACTCATCAGTTTTATTCTGTTTAGCCGGGATCCAAACTTTGGGAAAACAGTCTTGAGCCGATACCATATCAAGGAGACCATTACGAGGTAACTTTCCCTGTTTTTCAGCCATTTCTGTCATATCTCTCAGTTGTCTACTTCTTCTTATTCTCTTTTGCCTGAAATAATTACCAATCTGAGGAAATCCTTTGCCTAAAGCTCTGAAACAGGTGAGCCCAGAAGCCCTAAAGTCCGAAGCCCCTCTTCATCTGTGCTGGCTCTCACCAAAAGGTAGCTCAATAAATTTTGGTGTCAGAGTTGCAGTATCCCTGAGTTTGACTGGGATTTATCGTCATTTGGATTCTTTGCGTTCCTTTCCAGATTCAGTGGGAATTCTGACGAGTCCAGGTGAGTGTTTCTCACTCACACACACCACAAGATAACTACCCATCTATCCATCAGTTGCTTTCATCGTCAGTGTATTTTTAATCATTAAGTGTGGTTTGAATATGTCTCTTCTCTTTTAGCAGCCCACCACCCTCCACCCAGTTTGTCCCATCCTTGACTCGAAGGTACACTGAATAAGAATACCAAATTTATGATAGGATTATCATCCCGTTCATCTTTTTTGGCTTTTTATGACAAGCCAAAGTTACTCACCTTGATCTCAACTCTGACACGTGGAAGAAAAATAAAGGTAACTGATTGAAAATATGCAGTTTGTTGTCATTGTAGGTCCACAACATCCAGCGAAACCTCTGTGGATGAGCCGAAGACCAGGTAAAAAAAAAAAAAAGACTGAGTGACATAATATGCAGAATAAAATGATCTGCCGGAGGTTTGGTGAACCTAACTTTTTACCAAACCTCTCCCAGCACCACAACCAAAACAATCACCAATAACGGGACTGAGACCACCACCACCACCACAAGGTAGAAAAATACAAATGAGTCTCACAGTTGAACACATCCACCAAACCCAAAATCTATCTGCAGGTACACGACCAAGTCCACCACCAAGGCAGAGACATTCAGCGAAAGAGTGCTGTCAACCAGCAAAGGGTGAGTGCCATGCTGCATTTAGCATAAGCAGACATTATTTGCATTCTAACGCTGAGACAGATAACTAATCGGATGTTACATTTCATTCAGGCAAGCATACGCCTCTTACTCTTCTCCAAAAGTAACCAAAAGGACCGAGACCATCACCATCAAGAAGGAGTACGCCATCAATTGCTTAACTCTTTAATAATAATAACAATGACAATAATAATAATAATAATAATAATAATAATAATAATAATAATAATAATAATAATTAATGGTTGTGATGATGATGATGATGATGATGCTGATAATAATAATAACAATGAATGCCCAAACTGAAAAATACAGTCATCTTCTGAATGCAACCTAGGTCATAAAAGCAAATTTCCAAATTACATTTCAGGAGCGATGAGGACAAATTGAACAAAGATGACATACTTTCAACAGACAGGTTAGGCCCTGTTTTTCTCAGTCAAGCCTTTATTTTAATGAGAAGTACTCCAATCATTGCAGTGGTCTGTGGTTCAATCCAGCAACAAATATTAAGAGAGAATGTTCTCTTTCTCGCAGCCCAACAACCGCCTCCACCGCAGCGCCAGTGAAAAGCAGCAGTGACGTGTAAGTTTTACCAAATAATTCGGGGTTAATGTCACTCCAGTGCAGTCATGTAGTTATTATTGCATTAAAACCCAAGAAAAAAATGGATGTCTTGATGTACTGCTGACAAATGATGACGTCTTGTCTAGCGAGAGAAAGTGTGAGGGCAGGCTGCTTTGTAAGAGATTTCATGGCTGTCAAAAACGCCTCTGATCGGCCACGGTCACTGCCACTAGTCGCCATTTAATTCATTACATGCATCGTCCATGTTAACATTGTTTTCTTTCTCTGTAGTATGCACAAGCTATATGATTCGCTTCTGCCTGACTCACTGACTGGTGATACCACAGACAGGTAAACAACGCGTGCATTGCCAAAGTCCACTAAATAATTCCAACGACAAATGGTGATGCGTTGTGTGACGTTAACGTTGTTTTTCTTTCAGCCCTCCAGCAGTGACCACCACCACCATTGTAGAAGTGAAAAGCAGCAGCAGCGATGGGTTGGTAACAAAGCCTGATGATTCCACATGAAGTGTTACTTTGGCAGTTTGATTGTTAGTCACATAAAACCATCGTTTCTCTTTCTAGGGACGATCTTTCTTCAACCACAACCAAGACCATTCAAGTGTAAGACAAGTTACTGCAAAATGTTCCCACTTTTGTGTCGAATGTCTGTGAGATTATAAACCATTTTCTCTTATCAGGGATGACCTTCCATCTACAACCACAACCAAGACCAGTTTTACGTAAGATGACCTCGGCAAAATCCTACAGAATTCAAATTTCAAATGGTGTTACAATAAACAAAAAGCTGACGCAATACATGAGGTTTTTAATCAGATGTTGTCCTTCTTCCAGGGATGATGTTAAAATACCAACCCGAACCAGACCTGCTTCCACGTAAGACTAACATTGCAAATTCTTTTCAAAGGAAAATATAAAAGGAATTTCTTGGATGCTAAATAATTACACTGTTGCTTTGACAGGGTTGAGGATGATCTGTATGGCACCCTCCTGCCTAAGGCCATTACGTCTCCTAACAGGTGAGGTCACACACTGAACAACAGAGATAATTCAGTTTCCAAGGACTGTGCCTCTACCACGGGGCTCCTCAGCAGCAGGAGCGAAGATGGTGGAACTGATGATGCTAGAGCAAGCAAAAGCTGCTTATGTTGTCATAGGTCAGTCCATTTACCTCTCTAGCAATGCTTCTCGTTACATATAGTGCAGACAGCCCGGCCCTGTCACCATCCTCCACCAAGAGATCCTTCAGGTAAACAGGAGTTGCACAGATGTACATCAAAAACACAAAAAATGGGCTTCAGCCTGTGTGACAACAAGAAATATAGTCCTAAAATCATATTAATCAACATCCAGGTACAGCTCTTACACAGATGACAGCTCCTCCAGCGTCCTCAGCCCCAAGCCCAGGTAAATGATCAGAATATGACTAGAGATGTCCGATAATATCGATATTAGCATAAAAATGTAATATCGGTATCGGATTTTTTTGCTTGAAAACCGATAAAATAAAAACCAATAAAAATAAAACAATGCTTGCGTTACACCGAAATAGTGCCTATGCGCTCCTGAAGCGTTTACCGGCGCACATATCGGTATCGGCTGTTATGGGTATCAGTAAATTGAGAGTTGGGCAATATCGGCATATCGGATATTGGCAAAAAAGCCAATATTGGACATCCCTAAATATGACCAATAGCTCTCTGTCAGTCATCACTAAATGAGAGGGCTGGTTGATGTTTCTATGTGTGAATGCTGAGTTTTGGTTTTTGTTCTCAGCACAGCTATGAGTATGAGTACATACGAGTCACCAGCATCACCAGCCCCACTGTTCTCTCTTCTTTTGAAAGGAAAATTTTGAAAGGAAAATATTTATTCATGAATTTCTTGGACGCTAAATAAGTACATTGTTGCTTTGACAGGATTGAGGATGATCTGTATGGCACCCTCCTGCCTAAGGCCATTTCATCTCCTACCAGGTGAGGTCACACACTGAGCAACAGAGATAATTCGGTTTCCAAGGACTCAAGTGTCACTTTCTTGTACCTCTAACACGGGGCTCCTCAGCAGCAGGAGCGAAGATGGTGGAACTGATGATGCTAGAACAAGCAAGAGCTGCTTATGTTGTCATAGGTCAGACCATTTACCTCTCTGGCAATGCTTCTCGTTCCATATAGAGCAGACAGCCCGGCTCAGTCACCATCTTCCACCAAGAGATCCATCGGGTAAACAGGAGTTACACAGATCTACATCGAAAATACAGCATTTGGGCTTCAGCCTGTGTGACACCAAAAAAATATATTCCTAAAATTATATATATCAACACCCAGGTACAGCTCTTACACAGATGACAGCTCCTCCAGCGTCCTCAGCCCCAAGGCCAGGTAAATGATCAGAATATGACCAATAGCTTTCTTTCAATCACTAAATAAGAGGGCTGGTTGATGTTTCTATGTATGAATGCTGAGTTTTGGTTTGTGTTCTCTGCACATCTGTGAGTATGAGTACGTACGAGTATGAGTACACCAGCATCACCAGCCCCACTGAATTTCTTGGACGCTAAATAATTACACTGTTGCTTTGACAGGGTTGAGGATGATCTGTATGGCACCCTCCTGCCCAAGGCCATTACAACTCCTACCAGGTGAGGTCACACACTGAGCAACAGAGATAATTCGGTTTCCAAGGACTCAAGTGTCACTTTCTCGCACATCTGACACGGGGCTCCTCAGCAGCAGAGGCAAAGATGGTGGAACTGATGATGCTAGAACAAGCAAAAGCTGCTTATGTTGTCATAGGTCAGTCCATTTACCTCTCTGGCAATACTTCTCGTTCCATATAGAGCAGACAGCCCGGCTCAGTCACCATCCTCCACCAAGAGATCCATCAGGTAAACAGGAGATGCACAGATGTACATCAAGAACACAACAAATGGGCTTCAGCCTGTGTGACACCAAAAAATGTATTCCTAAAATTTTATTAATCAACATCCAGGTACAGCTCTTACACAGATGACAGCCCCTCCAGCGTGTTCAGCTCCAAGCCCAGGTAAATGATCAGAATATGCTTTCTGTCAGTCATCACCAAATGAGAGGGCAGGGGGGTGATGTTTCTTCGTGTGAATGCTGAGTTTTGGTTTGTGTTCTCTGCACAGCTATGAGTATGAGTACACCAGCATCACCAGCCCCACTGTCCATACCTCATCGTCGTACAGGACCAGCAGGTGTTTGACACAGGAGAAATGTTTATATGCCTTAATGTGTTCTGTTATTACTAATCTTTCCATTGACTCTAAAATGATAGCAAATTTCAAGGTTGATTGTTGATGGGTGGTGCCAGGGGAGGGTTCGTTAACAGCGTTAACATAACAGCGTCTCCTGATTCAGGTCAGAGGACATCTTGACAGATCCTCTGTACTCCAAGTCATCCATCAAGAATGCCTATGCATCTCCTGAGAGGTAAGTGCCAGTAAGAGCGTTTCTGAGCCAAATCTACTGTGCTGTGTGAAAGTCCACGCACAACACGTTGTTTTTCTCAGGGTTGTCCTGGACAAGGACCTGTGCACTATCTGCCACAAGCCCTTCACTGCTGAGGCCAAGATGGTCCTGGATGACATGAATATCAAGTGCCACGCCTCATGTTTTAAGGTGAGCTGCTCATCGCATCATCGTCATGTCCACATCTCCGCCAAAGAACAGGATCGGCTGTTGAAAAGAGATGCATCTATTTATAAGAAAACGTTTGTTTGTGTTTTAAAGTGTGAGGTGTGCAATAGCACTCTGGGTCACCTGAAAGCCGGGGACAGCATGTGGGTCTACAAACGCATGGTGCACTGTGACAACTGCTTTGAGGTCACCAGAGGTACACATGAATGATTTCAAACACAAACATTAAGTCCTTTTCACACCTTGCTGGAGCATGACATGGTAAAATGGTCCTCAATGTTGTTGTTGTTGTTGTTGTTTTTTACAGACAAGTGGCATCGCTAGCAGTAACACCCTCTGAGACCCTCAGTGGGGACACACAGCGCACTTGATGAAAAAAGGATGGGTTATTGTGGATATGTACTGTATGTTATTGTGTTATGGTCTCTGTGCACAAACTCGCGCTATTATCTTCTTTTAAGCATGGTGAAAAAAGTCGCGTTTGCTGTCTGACATTCTGTAACCCCGGTATGGTGCTCATATTTGCTCTTGAAAAGATTTTACCTCTCCATCTCTGTCCACTGGTTTCCCCCAATATGAAAGCAGGACTCACTATGTCCTCCGCAGCTGTTTTATACAAACCTCAAAAGAACTCCAGATACTACAAGTATTAGGGCCGGGAGCTTTTTCTGTGTGCAATTAAAGCTAGCATCGTCCTCCTGTCTGTATAATGGGTCAATCACGTGTGTTTCTGTTTGTTTTTGCACTTCCTCCAAGTGAGTGTGATGTTAGTGGGAGAGTGTGGTCCTCTATGGAAAAGGGGGAATTTTCCTCCTCAAGCCTGAGCACATGATGGGTAACGGAGAGAGATCCAAGCCAATGCAAATCAGCCCGACTCAGTAAAAGTCCTATTCCACTACAGCAGAGCATTCATTCATTGATTGAAAAGATCTGTTAAGGATTCAGAACTGGAACTAAATGTAGGTGTGTCAATCTGAGGGCCAAGGGGATCCAAAATAGATGTCCTAATGGATACAAGTGTGTTCAAATTTTTAGCCTTTGCAGCGTGTGGATATTTTCTTCATTTGGGTAACTTTCAAAAAATAAATGACTCTTCGGAAAGACATTATTTCTTGTCGTGTGAATGTTCTTGATGTCTTAATTTGAGATGTCAGCCCGACCAGAGCCAAAGGCCATTTATCCAGGATACCATCATGGATGCAGTATTCTGTCAAGGCGCCCGACTCACTTTTCCTCTGGTTCTCACTCTCCTAAATATGTGCCTTTCTCTCCACTTGTCCAAACCACCTAAGTTGACTCGCATCTATACTGAGCAACAGCGGGACCAGCGCGACACATTTCGGCTTCTTGTATTGTGATCATTTTCCTAGTTAAAGGTGGGTCGACACAAAACGTATGACCATCATAAGTAGAATCATTTGTAAGCATTTGTCCAACTTCACTTTGATATTCATGCAGAAACTACCACACAATCAAGGACAAAAAATTGACAGGTCATCACATTTGTGATTGGTATATGAAAAACTTGCTGTGTAAATTCACACTCACTTGAAAAGAATGGAACACATTGGGCATCCACACTAGAATTATTTTAAATTAAGTGGGGTTGAATTGCCAGTGAACAAGACAGAATGTTATAGAATAGAATTGAACAGAATAGAATAGAATATCGCAAACCAGACATTAAGATTACAAGTAATACTGTATGTAATTCTAGATTCGTAGTAAACAAACGGTAATTATATGGAGAAGCCTGTGAGGAGTAGAAAAGAGCAGAGTCGCTCCTGGTGGTGTGATGGGAGTTGTGCCTGCTCCTGTGGGCCAATCGGATGCAGGCTTCGCGATCATCACAGTCTCAGCAGCAGCATCACTCCCAGTGTGGACCGTGCGTGTGTGTGGCACTTTGCAGGGTGATCTATCTAGACACCCTCCGAATTCGTCGGGGGCGTCGGTCCGCGCTTCTCTCATCCCTAAATGTGCTTTTTGCCAAATGGAAGCAGACGTCTTGAGTGCACGGTCGATGGCCGACATCAACGGCAACAATAAAATCTCCAACGCCGAGCTGGAGGTGTTGAAGCTGCAGGAATTGGTCCGAAAATTGGAGAAACAAAACGAACAATTGCGGACGCGAGCGAACGCCGTAAACAATTGCCCCTCCGCCGGCCCTCAAGTCCACGGCGCCGCGCCGCGTCTGCACGGAGGGACGGCGTGTCCGAGTGAGCATCTCCCCGGGAATTACCGCCTCTCCAGCCCGACTAGGTCCCTCAGCCCATGCGGAGCACCGGAGGAGCCGTTCGCCTATTTTCAGCCGAGCTCGGCGTCACCCGATGCTCTCGCGGAGGACGGAGACACCGCTGGACCCACAACTGTCCTGGATGACGTTGAGCTTCTGGATCTGAGCGCGATGCTGCCGGTCGGAGAGAGGGACAGCTGGTAATTAATGATACGGATGACATATCGCGTTCATTGTGAGGTCACGCTTAAAGTTGGAAATGTCTGTGTCATGCATGAATGCTTAATAGACTGTGGAGACCATTAGCGTAATGCTGATCCGCCCGTGTATTGATTGAGTTATTGATTCCTCTCGCATCGGGTTTGGCTCCGATTGCAGAGTGATAGTCACTCTGGCATTCAGAGGGACTTCCAGGGAAAATTGATTTGGATTTGGATATCCCACAATGCACTGTGCCGACCGTAGACTGCGTGGTATCTCTGCACAGCACAGGGATGAAATTAGAAACACTGACCCCGTTCAGCCCATGATCAAACACACAGGCTTTGTGTGTGTGTGTGTGTGTGTGTAATGTTCAGCCCCAGGCTGAACATGTCATAGGGCCGCTCACACATAATGTGTACTCCTTGTATGAATCCAACGTGATGATGCGGAGAATGTAGCACAGGCGCTTGCGGTGTGTTGTTGGCCTGCGTTCACTACATTTAACACGACCAACTGATCTCAAAGCGCACAAGAACAATGGCCTAGTTAGCATGGGAGACCTTCCCATACCGCCATCTCCACTACTGGCAGAGATACAGATATCACAACTTGTCGTCCACGGTTACTGTGGTTGTTTTCAGGCACTAGTCTGACTTAACTTGCTGTTTTTGACAAATAGAAAGTGGTAATTTGTACTTACATGGGGAGTTTGTACCCCACTCCTCGTGGTGACGCCTCAACCAGCATTACTCCAACTGCATGTGAGCCGTGGTGCCAGCAGGCTCCAGGTGTGAACAACCAGCAGAGACTTTGTGCTTTTCTGTG
>OMPJ01039235.1:0-36036 GCA_900312935.1 Carapus acus | reverse complement strand
TGGGGACACCTCTCGGTGATTATCAAGCAACAATGACCTCCGACGCGTACATTATCCCGTACATAATGACCGCTCGACTATCAATAACGGACCGCTGCGAAATCAAAGACTCAGAGTTGAACTTCCTGCATTCATATCAATCCGCGCCAAAGCGTCTAGTTCCACTCTGGACTGTTTACGTACTGTTGCCCGCGTCACGCTTCGTCACGGAGCAAACATGAGCAGATTAAAAATTATTTTCAACATATTTGGGAAGCATGAAACTTTCGATGCGTGGGTAAGTATGATACGTGTATTTCAAGCTGCGGCGACAAACACACGTCGGAAGAAGTGACAGAAGCGCGAATGTAAAAGCAGAGTACCTGTAGCCGTTACGGCACTATTTTCTCGCGGAGGCGAAAATATCGTTGCCTACACTTTTGCAGAAAAATGAAAGTAGCCTTGTTATGAACTATTCTGACAACTGTATTATTCATTAATGTTTTAAGCCGTGTAATAAGCGCGATAATGCCCTTGTCGTCGGTCATTGTTGCAGATAGTCACCTTGAGGTGTCCCCCCCCCCCCTCCGCTTCGCGTCGGGTGGTGGGGACACCTCTCGGTGATTATCAAGCAACAATGACCTCCGACGCGTACATTATCCCGTACTTAACACGACCAACTGATCTCAAAGCGCACAAGAACAATGGCCTAGTTAGCATGGGAGACCTTCCCATACCGCCATCTCCACTACTGGCAGAGATACAGATATCACAACTTGTCGTCCACGTTTACTGTGGTTGTTTTCAGGCACTAGTCTGACTTAACTTGCTGTTTTTGACAAATAGAAAGTGGTAATTTGTACTTACATGGGGAGTTTGTACCCCACTCCTCGTGGTGACGCCTCAACCAGCATGACTCCAACTGCATGTGAGCCGTGGTGCCAGCAGGCTCCAGGTGTGAACAACCAGCAGAGACTTTGTGCTTTTCTGTGCTTTTCTGAAGCTAAACCCAAAACGGTAGTTAGCTGCATGCAGAAACGTCCTCAGAAACTGAACTGCTAATCATTTTTGGTTTGTGGAGCATGGCCAAATTTTGACCGAAAGCTGTGGTGTAGCAATGCATAATTGGGTCGACCAAGTCATCGCAGTTACAGTATGTTTCCTAGTAACACGTTGTAGATGATAACTCAGTTCACAGGGGTGTGTGATCTTTTATCTTGACTTAGCATTCATTGGATGCACTTCATGAGAAGGTCAATGCAGTTTGATTTGGAAGTCTTGCCTATAAATCCCTCAGTCATGCCACCACCACACACATCATATATATCAGGACTGTTTAACTTTAATGGTAAATGGGCCCAAAATGAAAATCACTGGTGGCTTGTAGGCCACACATGCAGTCCCCCACGAGTTTGATTGATTGAAGAGTATGATTTATTATTTTCCTTTGGCATGTTGATATTTTTTATACTAATATCTCTGTCTGCTTTGTACTTTGTGTCATATTGTCATCAAATGGAGATCACTGTTTGTGGACGTTCCGCTTTCTCAGCCTCCTTTGCACAGCCGCTGTTGTAGGGCTGCTATATAAAGTGACCTAGTCTAAGTGGGTTATTGGGTTGAGAGTTATAGCCTCAGTAAAACTCGCCCCGCGGTCCCTTCATATGCCAGCGGCTATGTGGGATTTAATATGGACACAAATTGTTGTACAAATAAAAACAACAGCTCCCCCTGTGCTTGCTTGATTGTATTTCCCTCCATTTTAATAGTGCGATAAGCATTCCTCACAGCAGACACGAGCTCCGTGCACATTTGGCACCATCTGACGTAGCTGTGCGGTATGTTCCAGGTTGTACGTGAGTCCCAAAGCCCGGCTGCTTACTGAGAGCATCCTCAGTCCTCTCCAGTGGTGCAGGCAGGTACTGGACCACCCGGGGCCTGAGTTGGAACTGGCCAAGAGGACCCTCTGTCACAGACTGGACCAAGGTACCAAGTATTAACTGACCAGATCAACGACCTAGTCGTAACTGCATGTATGTCCCTTTGGCTCATGTAGTGACAGATGCTGCATAAGCTGCGGGGCAATATATAGAATGTCTTTTTGCATTTCACGGAGGAGGATTTATGTGGCAATTTCTGAAAGCTGGTAGATTTTCGCTGGATTCTACCCTGTGATCCTCCTAAGCTTCTGCACTGACGCAGCAATCGGTTCAAAGTGTGAGCTTAAAAATAGAAAAAAAAGTACCTCTCGTAGTCTCTGCGATGCACTAAGAGCAGTCTTTCTGATAAACGCGTTACGTTTAGAGGAATGTCTGCGGTGCAAGAAGGGACGGCATCGCGATGAGGGACAGCGTGGGATGCTGAGCAGAGAGTGTTGCCATCACCACTCTCGGCTCATCATCACCCTCATTAAACTGTGATAATCTGTACAAGCTCTCCTCGTTCATCATTAAGTCTGTGCAGAGGCTCTTTGTAACCATCGATTGATTTTGATTGGACACTGTGGGTTTGCACCCATGCAAGCCAAACATGGTCGCCATAGAAACGTCATCACTTAAAGTATCTTTCAAATGTTATCTCCCAAGTATTTGCTGATCAAGTAACCTGTGCTTGTGTGTGTGTGTGTGTGTTTGTGTTTCTTCTTCGTAGCATGTTGGTGCACAGGCGCTGGTGTGTTTCACCATCATTTACTTTTCCCTGCCAGTGTGCATTCACAGTCACGTGTTTCAGTCACATATGTAGTGTGTTTGTAAGCTTGGATCAGTGAAAGGAAGATGGAGAGTTTGTGCGTGCGTGCGTGCATGTGTGTTTGTTTACGGCTTAAAATCTCCCTTATACTCCAAAGCTGCATTCAGTGGAGGTTGGCTCTCCCTCTCCTGGTCATGAATGCATCCTTGTCTCTGAGCCGCAGTTGCCGTTGTTTTTGTAATTTTGCTGTGAATGTGAGGTCTATCCAGCGGCGCTGGAGCCTGATTGTGTCAGGAATGCTAAACTCTGTCAGGCATGTGCCTTGTCTAACTATAGGTCCATGTCGATAAGTCTACCTGACATGTGCTCATGTCGTTGGTCTGCCACCGGTGTGTCAAAACTACGCCAACATCTGTCAGAAGAGTGTAACAGTAACTTGAGTCTATGTGTTGATCTTGACATGTATGTGTTTGGTGTAATCTTGCCTCTAGCCAAGCGCTGGCGAGGAGTGTCCCCTGTCCGTCCATACAGCTACATAGAGGGGTTGTCCACCCTCAGCCCCACCCTGCCTTACTCCAAACCCGCTGCACTAACCGAGTCCCCAGGTAACATACGCTAGCCAGAGCTGCTCACTCACTTCCCAAAGCCCAAATGACCGAACACATCCTTTTTATTTGTTTTTGGCAATGCTATGGGCAATTTGTAAGCACATATTCAGATTCACTCTTGTGGTTACAGTATTTGTAGACTTAATGGTTTTAATACAACAGGAGATGACATCCAGTGTCAGGATTATAATACGTTAAGACAATGTAGAAGGTCATTAAAATACTAAGATGAGCCAAAAGTTGGATTTTGGGGGAAAAATGCATCCAAATCAGTGAAAAGGTACTGTAGAAATTCCCCCGGAAGTAATATTATTCAAAAATAATCTACATACCCCCAACATTATTAATGATTTACCTTGTGCATGTCAGGCAGCTCATCTCAGTTTTATATGCATGTTGAGCAATCGTCCCTGATTTACTCATCTCTGGATTTGGCGTGTCTCTCTCCTCCAAGCAGCACCGTTGACATCCAGTCAGTCCGCCCTCCAGCAGACGCTCCCATTCAGGACCGCCTCCAGCCTCAGCGAAAGAGCGCCCACGTTTCTGTCAAACTCCACAGTCCACAGTAAGGCCCACACTTTCCCTGCCGTCAGTCATCGTCGCAGTCATCTGGTAGTGTGTTGACACCGCTGTTAATCAGGTGAAGGTGGCAGCGCTGCTTTGTGAGACCAACGTCTCAGAGAAAGATGTGCGCATTCTCATGCGTTTTCAGACTCGGGTCGCCGGCAGGCAGCCGTCAGCCCCCAGTCTTCGTTGGACAGCGAGGTTGGAGTGTCAGACCTGGAGGAGGACTCTGTTTCCATGGGCTACAAACTGCAAGACATGACAGATGTGGAGGTCATGGCACGACTTCAAGAAGAGAGTGAGTGAGCAGTTCAGCTCCAAATGACACAAGAGAAAATGGGAGGTTGCATTTGAACGGGGGGTGATACCTCAAAATGTTGCTGACATCGCACAGCTTAGGTGCAGCAACATTTTTATGCAGTGCTTAATCCAAAAAAACAAACAAAACCCTGAAGAAATGCCTGATGCACAATGAAGTTGAAGGGATTGACGATATTGCAGAATCGTGATTATTTTAGTTTTTTTATGGCCTGGTGCAGCAACATACAGTATCTCGATTATTATTCCCTGTGTCATGGATCCAGTGAACCTGCATATATCAGCAGGTCCAGCCAGCAACCAATCATTTTATCCACGAATTTTGGTAATACTTGTAGTTGAAAACATAGTGAAAATGCATAGTTTTGTGTGGGAAATGTCGCAGCCACAACCTCCCCTCACCACAGGATGCGCCAACAGTCATCCTGTGAAAGTGATGGGAAAACCCATAATGTGCGGTACTTTGCTAATTGCATGAGTATTTTGAATACTTCAGTCTCTCCGTCATTGGCTGAATAATGGATGAGGACGTGCGGGAACACTGACTGATCTTGTGGTCGTCTTGTAGGTCTTCGACAGGACTACGCCTCTACCTCAGTGTCCATCAGCCGTCGCAGCTCTAGCTTCTCCATACACAACTTCAGGCACAGCAGGATGGACCTTGAGGAGGAAGACGAGGAGGAGGAAGGGTGCGACCAGCTCCCTCCTCCGCAGCCACGATTACTCCGCACAGGGTCAGTGCGGAGAAGCGGCCTGCCTCACTCGCAGACCTTCTCCAGCATCCGAGACTGCAGACGGAACTCAGCTACCCCTCACTACCCCTCCCTTGGCGGGCTGTCGGAGTACGCCGAACCCTCTGGCCTCATCACACAGACCACCTCAGTGTACAGGAACAGCACAGGTGTGTTATGTAAAGCACAGATATTTAAGATATGTGCAGATTTCCTTCTGCGATTAACAACCATGTTGTAGTGCCAAAAGACAACCGCAGCAGTAGGGATGTCCGATATTGGCTTTTTTGCCGATATCTGATATGCCGATATTGTTCAACTCTCAATTTACCGATACCAACAACAGCCGATACCGATATGTGCGCCGGTAAACGTTTCAGGAGCGCATAGGCACTATTTCGGTGTAATGCAAGCATTATTTTATTTTTATCAGTTTTTATTTTATCGGTTTTAAAAGCAAAAAAATCCGATACCGATATTACATTTTTAAGCTAATATCAGGTCGATAATATCGGCGGGCCGATATTATCGACGCAGCAGCAGTAGTAATACGCAGCAGTATTGCTTATCTAAGATTCAAAACTATCTTGTCATATGTACAGTGAAGAAACAAGTTCCCCTGCACAATGAAATTTTTACTTTGCCTCCCTGCACTGGATACCACAAGTGAAGAGAGCAGTAATGATAACTTAAAAAATATCTAGAGAACGAATATGGATAGAAGAAAAACAAGTACAGTATATAAGGAATAAGACTGAATGATGGACAGGCACTTTTAGTGCTCCTTCAGATGGGGATTCTCAGAACAGCTGTTCATCATGATGCCATGGCTACCAAAACAAATACGACGAATACAGAGAAATGCTGTTCACTTATTCGTCAGAATACTTAAATGTACCGTATGCAAAGTATTGAATCACATTACTGTGTGGGATAGCAACCCGAGGACCTGGTACCTACTTTTCTCTCAGCATGTTTACCAGTGCCTATGTTATACTACAACACTGATCCAGGCCTGACCTGATTTGTTGTGGTTGCATAGACAAGCTCCAGAGAAGCATGCCCAACCTGCTTCGAGCTCCCAGCATGCCCAGTGTTCCCAGTATGCCATGCCTGGCTTCCCCTGTCAACCCTTCATATGGTCCCTCCTCCCTGCCAATGATATCTTCCCTCCGGAACAGCCAGAGCTTTGATTCTTCCAATGGACTTGCACGGCTCCAGTCCTCCAGTAAGACTCTTACTCGCTTCCATGTTAATGTCTATCAATAAATCAATCACCAAGAGGCTTTTTTTGTTGTGTTTCTTCAGTTCATTGGCAAACGCTAGCTTTTTTTAAAGGCATGTCACTTAGTTTGCATTTTTGAGAGAGCTATTATTTTTGTTTGTCACTGAGAGTCTGTTGTTAGTGTTGGCAGGTGTCACATTTTCAGTGAGATTTTGCCAACACTGAACTAGTTAGACAACAGGATATTAGACTATTTCTGCAAATGTGGGCGGCTCAAAATATTTCAATTGTTGACATTTTGTTTTGTGGAATTTTTAAAGGACCACACGAACCTGTGAGAGGTTCATTCCCTTAGAAATCCTCCCCAACTTGCTTTTCCACAGTCATAAGTCTTCTCTCACCCTCCGCTCTGTTACAGTACCACCTCCCGGTCAGCTCAGTCAGCGCGTCCAGAGCGTGGGCAATTTCCCTGCCGCACCCCGTCACGCAGTCAAAGCCACAGCCTATGTGAGCCCCACCGTCCAACAAGGCCCGACGACCACCCCGCTGTCCTCCTCCGCCAGCATGCATTCTATCTCCAGCATCTCCGCCCTGTCTCACCCCCTCAAACCCAGTAGTGGACTGATACCGCAGCCACTCAAAACCAACACCACCCAGCTGGCAGGCCCCCGCAGTTCTCTTCCTCGGCCAGCCTCCTTCGTTGGAATCAGTGGAGCTTCTCGCGCGAGTAAAATCGCACCACCCACGCGCAGGTATGGCACAAATTACTCATGTCTACAGAAGCACTGTGATAAATATGCAGAGGAGGACATGCGTGGGTTGAATTTAGTTGCCTCTTGCTTCCAACTATAAAGGCCCTAATGCTAAATCATAAGCTTAACACAAACAAAGATTTAAGATGTTTATTGCTCATTTTTGATGAAAAAAAATGGAATCAAAAGTTATTATCATGGACACTGGTTTTGATTTTAAAACCCTCTCGAATCTGATTGTGGTATTCTGAAATTTGCTGTAGTTAAAATGAGTAAAAAGTAATCTGGTCCAACCCAACCACTGGACCAGTTATAAGAAGGAAAAAAAATGGCTTTACATAACTGAGAGGCATAGGAAGGTCGCAAGGTACTTTACTGATCCACTGATGTAGTGATCCACGAAATCTAAAGCCCCAGCAGCTCAAAGGATGTTACAGACCAAAAGTATACTGTACTCTATACTACATAGGACTATGTAGTATAGAGCCCTAGTAGTATAGAACTAGTGTTACTACATAGGACTATGTAGTATAGAGCAGCGGTCCCCATAGGTTCCATATCAGAAGATATTGTCACGGACCGGCTAAGTGTGTTGAATAGATAGCGGAAATGACGTAGGCGGTCGCTGTCGCCGTGGTTCCCACGGTAACGGCGCAAGGTAACAGCCCAACAGTGATTTTCATATTTGGTGTTGAAGTTGAATAGCCCTGGTGTAGTCCATGGACTTGTAAAATAACTTGATTCTGTCATACTTATATTCATACTTATATCTTTTTCTTTTTTTTTTTTTTGAGTTTGCTGCCACCCCCAAAGAGCCTGGCTGCCCTGAGCGCTCTGAGGGACAGCAGCTGGAAAGATGGCTGCTACTGAACTGAGGTCACCCATAGGCCAAGAGGGGGACAGGGTAATGCCAGCGGCCGGGCTGATAAAATCAGAGCATGACGTTTGCAGTCTGTGTGGCTCAGACCTTTGGGGTGTTTATGTGAGATTTAAGGACGCGCTGTTGCACGAGGAAGACGGGTGGAGAGGCAGAGAGTAGAATGGATCCAGCAGGCTGGATCTTTACCTCACTACCTGCTGACAACACTGACTGACCAATCTCTTGGCAGGCCTCAATAATCAGTTGTTTAATATTAAGTATCTGAAGTCTTTGATATTATGTTTTAGTGGCTGTTGTATGTGGTTTCTCTACAGCTGAAAGGGCAAAAGTGTAAAGGATGATTGCACCTCAGTATAACTCATTTATGCATATCATTGTTTTGATTTCCTCAGATTAATTTGACAAGGAGTTATAGGAGATATAAAATTTCTACTGAACTAGTGTTACTTTTTGTGCCTGTTAAATATTTTGAGAAGTCTCAGCAGTTCTATATTTATTTGTGGGACACTGAAGCACTTTTAATTAAGAGTTATTGTCAATACATTTAAATACAATATCAGCATTGTTTCTCCCGTAAACAATCAGCATTAAGTTGACTTGACTTGTGTTTACATAACCTGTGATTTTTTTTTCCCTTTTTGTTTTGTTGATTAATATACTGTTTAGGCCACACTGATATTGCACACAGACCCTGACGCTTTTTATGGATGACCTGTATTTGGGGAGAGATGCATTTTTTTAAGAGAATAAACGCTTTTCAACACATCTCGATGCTACTTCATCTTGATTTCTTAGTTTCACAATCATCTGTCCACACTTACCGAGTAAGTTTTGCTGCATTTTCTCTCAAGTCGCCCATGCTATTGAAACAAGCTTCAGTCTTTCATCGCTGTGTCTTTTGATTTGTAATTAATTATTTGACCAGTTAGGTATTTCATTTAAAGCACAGGTGCTTGTTTAGATTGTTGTAGATTTACACACAGGTTTCAGCACCACAGCAGAGAAGTTGACTAATCTTTAACAGGTTACTGTGTTGATTTCCAGTCTCCCCAGTAACGCCCAAAGCAACAAACTGTTTCACCATATCGTTCATGAGGGTAAGTGACTAAATCCGTGATTAACATACAGTGGGTATTGTTTGTAAAAAGTTATTTCTATTGATATTGTGCATTATATTGTGTTGCAGTCACTGAGTTCTGGATTTAACATATAAAGTGGTGTAATAGTGATGATGGCCAGCCAAGCCCAAGAGGTGTGAGCTCTCTCTTTCATTGTCTTTTCTGTGAATTGTGCAAAGTGAAACACAATTGTTTGTTTTCCCATTACTTCGAAACGAAGTGTTAAGATGTGTTCCATTTATTGGGCTCTAATTATAGGATGCTGTGGTAAACTTGAGCACCTTGCAGGAGATTGCCGATCAGCTTGGGTTTGAGTGGACCATTTTGGCATATGAGCTTGGATTTGATAGGACCGACATCAGACAGTTTCACACCAAGTCTCCCGACAAAAGAGTCCAGGCGAGGACCATGCTGGAGAGCTGGTACTGTGTGTTTGTGTGTATGTGTGTGTATTTGTGTGAGGGGGCTTTTCATACTTACCAAGTCATTTAGCACCTACAGTAGTTTCCAAGTTGAAACTGTTGATCAGGCTTTCACCCTCAAACCACAATGGAAACTTTGTTTTGGTGCTCAAGAAGGGACGGAGACTTACCAACTACTCATACCGTGACATTTAACTTGGAAAAAAAACATGCCATGCCATGCCATTTTATATCTGCATACAAATAACATCTTAAGCATTTTCCAGTCAAACTTCCCCTTTGATTCTTTACACATGACCGACCATAACTGCACACACTCCTCTACACAACTATCCAGTTGGATCCAGAGAAAAAGTGTGTGTTTAATGTTTGGACCTGAATTTATGTAGATTGGATCAATAACGATCATGTTGGGTTTTTTTCATTGTGCTGGCATGAGTGGCAGTGGATTTAGCATAATATTCTATTGTGCTAATCAAGCCAAATATTTGCATCAACTGAAATGATCCAAGCCCAAAAAATATCCAACTGCAATAGCTTTTTTTTTTCTCGTGACCTATACAGTTTTGGCTTGTTTTAAGCACTCCACTTTAGCAGCTCATTGATATTTTGAATTGAATATGATCCTTGTACATGTTCAACGACACAATGACTCAGTCCCTTGAAAATCAACTGGTCAAGTAATTTTGATTTGTGTCTTCACTTCCAAAACATTTCTTTGCACTGTCTGCCAATGTGTGTGTCTCCATTCGCTGCGGTCTGGACTCTGCACAGGTATGACAGATCATGGGACAAATCCAACAAGACCAAACTGCTGCGAGACGGACTTGAGCACGCAGGCAGGCGAGACCTTGCTGAGAGATTGCGGTGCCTCCACTGGGGTCATCAGAAGCTTAGCCGCAGGGTTGAGCTGCCCTCGGCCTTCCCCTTCCTCCTCACTGTCCATAAAACCATCCACAATAAAGATGGATTGCAGCGCATCAATGACCTCAACCGCAAAAACAAATGAGATGGGAGGAAAATCACCCAGACAGCACAACCAAAACTATCACGTGAGGTGATGACAACATGCTCTCAAATGGTAACTTGCAAAATACTGAAAATCTCATTTTAGTGTTTTCGTCTCTACACTTCTACTGTACATCTGCATTTATTTAAAAGCACACTGCAGTTAGTGTCCTCCATCACATTATGCTGTTCACATGAAGCCCACTATTGCCCTTCATTCCGGGTCCTTGATGATGTCTTCGGGTGAATGCAAAATCATGTTGAGCCAAAGAGGCTGTGGTAATATCCAGAAAGGGTTTGATGGATGCCAGAGTGAAGTAATGTGACTTTTATGTGTATCTGAAAGTGGTCCGGAAAAAGTGGATTTTTTTCCCTCTCACAATACCGACAATGCTGAAAATAAATAACCTGCTGTCATCCATAAACGTTGCATTTTGATTGTGAAAATTTTAATTGTCACCTGATAAGATAATAATTGAAGTAAAATTAAACACATGTGATTATATGTGGATTATAGTGGTATTTGAGATAGACCCTGATCAGTGTGATTCCGGCAAACAAACAGTGTATCACCTCCACTTTGCTTCAATACTGAATAAAATGTGCAGAAAAGCCAAAGTGAGTGTATATCTTCTCTTTAGCAAGTCACTCTGGTATTTGTTTATATTTGTTATTGTCAAGGTCTGACATTTAGGTGGTCTTGGCATGTTATGCTCAGTTTCAGGTGTTAATTTGAGATCAAGAAAAGTGGACCCAAATGTCCATGTAGCAAAACATTGTCATTTGTATTCCACGAATTAACCTACTCGCAGGCCAGGTTCATCCATAATCTTTAAAATGTACCTCGTCATTTGAAAAAAGGCTGTGACACAAAACAGATATACTCATCGGTCACAGACGAAATAAGCCTCCATTTGCTCTGACGTCACGTCTATTAAGTGTTCTCTAACTGTAAATGCCTTAACGATGAAGAATGGGAGACGTTTCGCACATATCGTAGACAAGATGTCATTTTGAGTCGGGTTGTGCCATCGAGGCACACCTAGCGGTTCATCTATCTTGTTCTCGCGATATTTCGAAACAAAAACATTCAAGCAGCGAGAAGATGAGCCATGTCAGGAGAGAACAGAAGACCGGGGAGGAATTTGACACGATCTTCAATGGAAACGACTCTTTGGAGTTGTCCAATCAGGAAAATGACATTGCAAACGTCCGTGTTTTTAAAATAATAGTCATCGGCGACTCAAACGTGGGAAAGACGTGTCTGACTTACAGATTTTGTGGGGGAACTTTCCTGAAGAACCCGGAGGCAACGATCGGCGTGGATTTCAGGGAGAGGACACTAGATCTGGATGGAGAAACGATCAAGGTATGACGGGGAAGCGTAAAACAGTGGAATGTTCACAAAGGGGGCACATAAGAGACAGCATCCACTACAGCAAGCTGGACAGTTTTAGGCATCTGTGCCAGACACCGTGTAAACATGCATGTGCGCTTGTCTAGTCAAACACCATCACCGGAACAATGCGACGTCTATGAATTATACAGCCAAAATCTAAAAGCCGTGCATCTTTAAATTCATTCCTGCGCACTGCAGATTATTTGGTCTAATTATTTCATTGGAAATAGCCGTGCATCCCTGAAAAGTCAGCACATGACCTACGTAACGGTTTTGATCAGTGGATACCACGTAACATACTTTGTAAATAACTCGTCAATACACATTCATAAGTTATCGAGCATCACAGTGTGACGCCCTTATTTCAGTGGCAGTTCATGTACTTTAGAGATGAGGATTAACTCACTTAACACAGCCGCTATTTAAAGGGATAAACCAGAAAACAAATGCTTAGTGTCACAAGATGAAATATTTTCACAATATAGGCACGTGCATTCCATAGTTTGAATTGCAATGGGAGGTGTTTATTACAATGCCAAAATTCCTGAACAATTATGCCCCACATCCGGATGGCAACTGCAGCAAAACAATACAGTAGCTGCGTCTTCCAAATGCTAACAACATAACAATAACACCGTTATCATTTCGGCGGAACACATCACAGTTATCACTTGCATTTGCTCACCTCTGCAGTTGGCCGTTAAAGTTCTTGAATTTTGAAAGAAATTGTGACACCTTTGCACCTACAGTAGTTACCCTCCCACAGTCCTTCGTTGTGACACTGAACTGTTTCAATTCAGCTCAATGTCTGTCCCTTGTATCACATTTGAACCATATGAATATAAGAAACACAAAGTAGACCCCGCCATATTAACGCAAGACTACACACTTCTGCTTTGTATGACATAGTTTGAGATTGCACGCATTTCCAACAACCGCCACGTGTTTGCTGTTGTTGTCCCAGTTGCAGATCTGGGACACAGCAGGCCAGGAGCGTTTCAGGAAGAGCATGGTGGAGCACTACTACCGCAGCGTGCACTCCATCATCTTCGTGTACGACGTCACCAACCTCTCCTCCTTCGAGAGCATCCCCGAGTGGATCGACGAGTGCAGTCGACACTCTGTGGGGCCCATGGTACCCCGGATCTTGGTGGGCAACAAATGTGACTTGAGGGATAGTCGGCAAGTGCCCACATCTTACGCTCAACGTCTAGCTGACAGCTACAACTTCCCACTGTTTGAGACGTCAGCCAAGGACCCTGCTGAGAAGGAGCATATTGATGCTATCTTTCTGACTTTAGCCTACAGGTTGAAGAGTCACAAGCCCCTGAGACTGAAACAGCCTAGTGAGAGCAGCATGAGTCATCTGTGGAATCAGAGAGAGCATGAGACGGCAATCTGTCAGTGCTGAGGCGCAGGAAGAGACCTCAAAGCAACCAATTGAAGAGTCAAGTCAGTGTTGGATCGTAATAAGGTGCAAAAGGTTGCAACGATCGACTCAAAGAGAAATGAGTCGAACTGACATCTTGTCACGATTTCGTTAATTTGAACCACAAAATGATGCTACGTAGTCACAAGTCATTACTATCTGAGTTAACGTGTCAGTGATAAGGTGCACGTGAATGGATTCAGAGGTGTCGTCCGTATTACCAGCTTTATCTTCACATAATATCAAGCGATGCATTAAGGAGTGCAGTTAAGTTTGTAGATAAAGCACATGCAATCAACTGTAGCAACAACAGCACACCTTGTACAGTCCAAGCGTCCAAGCATTTATTATGCTCGAAATAAAAGTAATATGCAAGCGAGACAACAGAGGACCAAGTGCGTCGCTGTAACTGTGAAGAACACCAAGCAAGTGTTTCCTTAGGTGACTATCTCAAAGGGATTTGGAAGGATAAATGCTGTATACAATGGCAATATGATTGTTATAGATGTTATTTAATGTTTATATGCATACAAACCAGCATTTAGTCAGCTCCATTGCGCACAAGGCTCCTTGTCACATCAAATTAAAAAACGGTCTTGAAATTTGTCAAGTACAGTAGCTTAAGAAGCATGAGTGCTGAGTACCACTAGCAATTTTACCATCATGAGGAAGAATCACAATTAGCGGAGCGGATAGTTGCACTGCATGTGCACCAAAATGTAGCCATAAAATTAAAGAGAGATGTCTTTAAGAAGACAAGCATAGGCTTACGAGATTGAATGGATGTGGAATTGCTGAGAAGGTTTACTCCTGTGCTGTTTAATCTACAACAATGTAATGCTGGATTACGACATGGATCGCATATGGCCAAATCCATGTCCAGAAGTTGCTGGAGAATCTGAGTGCAAACAGACCTTGCTGATCTCCTTTGCCTTCGTATCGTAGCAGTAAAAGCGAACAAGTTTTGCATTCACAATGAACAACCCACTTGTTTCCATAAAACTCAACAGTACCAGTCGAGATCATGTAATACTCGTCGTCCTCGTCCCTCTTTGAGCATGATGCAAATGATCGGTGGTTGAATTAAAGCAGGAGACTCAAGATGCCCTGGCAAACAAAGCTTCTGTATTTGCCATGCCTTTGACAATAAAATAACTCAGATAAAATGACGTACGTACAGAATCAGCTTATGATAGCATGTTTTGCACTACACTCATGAAATCATTAGCAGTGATGTCATACATTGTGATATCATCCGTGATGTCAATAACTGAGACATTTTAAGGTGAACTCATTGTGTTTGGTTTTTAACTTTGTGTTCCACATCACTTTTACTATTCTTTTTGGACAAATTATTGTGTCTTCGAATTGATATGGTACACCGCCACAGTATTGCATTAGTGGGAATCTGCATACTGGAGATACAAGAATTCATTTTACTGCTATATTTGGTTAATACAAATGTTTACTGCAGGACATTTAAGTTTCTTTTAAAACTGTCTTAAATTGTCATTCCAGCACATCATGGCTGATGAGATCATTTCAGTGATTCCAAGTGGAATAAACAGTGGCTGCATTGACATGGCATTGCTGGGTTGATGACTTTGATGATAGAGGTTTGCCTTTCCCAGGTTAACGTCATCTGATCGTCTTGCTTCACAGACACACACACAGAACTCACCAAGCCACATGAAAAGTTTCGGTATAGGGAGTTAAGCTGTGATGGAGATTGTGGGGCTATTCTGCAGAGAAATGGAAAGATGAACTGGTTTCAGTATATTCCAAATATACCTATTATTTAGATTTCTGTGTTATCCTGTTGATGTGTTGTCTTTTTGACATCCACATGGTGACCATCCAGTTGAGTCTGAGGCCCCTGGGCAGTGCTTCACCACCCACTCTTCAACCTGAGGAGTCTTCATCCATCCCATCTGATGATTATCACAAATGCTCCATCCTAATTTAGGTTTAGCTATCATCAAGGCTCCCCCTATCCAGACAAAGACTGGACCTCTGCTGCAGGTATACAATTTATGGAAATATTTTTCACATAATACATTTTGGACTGAAAGTAGATTTTTGCACAACATTATTGTTAAGATAATGTGCTCTATATTCTAATTGCGAACAATGATTAAGTAGCAGAGAGTACTTTAAGAATGGACAGTGAATTAGATGCTTGTTAGAAATCAAAATATATTCCCTCGCCTCCCTCGGAAAAACGTAATTGAGAATGAAATACTCGCCTAACCCTCCACATGTGAACTCTGACAGGGTTCATACATACGCTTACAGCTCATTCTAAATAATCTTCCTGGTAAACACCTTCTATTGCCACAGGAATCGAATGTTATCAGCACAGGAGATACATTGATTTGCAGGTTTTATTTTGTATTTCATTCAATATTGTCTCATTGCGAACAGTTGAGACATACTACCAATGCTTGAATCTAATGGTGTTGATTCTTTTGTCAATTCTGCAGTTGAGTACTGTGTATTAACAGATTCATAGGGTGTGGCATTTTTTCATATCAGCGCACCCTCGAGTTTGGCTCCCTCTCTTTGTGCTGCTTTGCCCCTTGTATTCAAATTTGTTCAAATTTCTGTCACAATGTCGTCCTGTTTCTTCGTCTTGATGAAGAGACTGTAGAATCACAAATGTGATTGATCAAGCTTTTGGTTGCTATCTGCCAGCTAGCTTATAGCACCTACTAGTGGCTAAAGTGTAACTAGCAACGATGCTATGTGATGCTATATACAGCCGCATATGGCTTTTTCAGCCTTGTGCTGTGGCTCTCTGCGGCTTGGGTAAAATAAATAAATACAGTCCTGCGTAAAGATGAAACTGAAGCTGACTTCGTAGATCCCCGAGTTGCGGACGCTTCGCTTGGTGCATAATAGGAGAGTTGCTGAAACACCTCGCTGAAACACCTCGTTGCATGTGTGGGAGGGGTGAGAGTTTAAATGATTAATGTGAAATCAATTTGAAACACTGCGCCATATCGGCAATGAATATCACAAATTATCGACGTATGTCGTATCATAAAAAAATCTTAACCTGTCAATTGTAGTTTGTCCCACCGACGGCCGGTACGTGAACGCAGCAGTGAGTCAGTATTCTCCACACGGCGTCTCCCCGCCACCATAGTAACACCGACCGGAGTTGGGATACACACACTGTCAACGGGTCTCTTATGAAGGTATTTATTACCACCATTATCGCTATGAATTACAACCCTCTCATGCTGTCTGAGACCACGCGGCGTTGACGTTTAATAAATTGCTGCGGTTGTCAAAAAATCAATTGTTATGCACCGCGGGAGGATTAACTTGGGTTTGTCTGCTTCGGGTGGCGTGTAGCCAGGTTGTGCTAGCGAAAGCTAACGTATACTAACGTCCAATGTGTATATATGAAACGGGGAATATAAAAATAGCGGGTCGGTTTCAATGTGTTGTTGATTTATCATTGTGCTGGCTGTAAATTAACATCTGATTTTCATCGACCGGTGCCATGGAAAGCAGGTGGATATGAAAGCGTTGATGATGGTTTTATTTCAAATAGAGTATATTGTGAGACGCAGCACACATAATAATGTGATTCTCTCTGAGCCCCACAAAAATTATGGGAGGTACAAATTCTATGGGAGGTACAATTTCCACTGCTAAAGATCAAAAGTCGTCTTGCAGAAATTAGGTAGGGAGGTTGGCCCGTATTTGATTGATCTTTTGATCTTATAATGTCGCTATTCCGAACAGTACCATGAAATATAAATTTTTCAGTTAAAAGTAAAGCCTAGTAACCATGTTACATTAAACAACATTTCATAGGAACAATTAAATCTCAAATTTTTCAATGCATGTTTTCAAAAATAAATTTTGAGATGCTGTGGCTGTGCCACAAACCACATTGGATAATTATCAGTGTTCATAAGGTGAGAGAAAAACCATCTGTGAGCTAAGCACATAGTTATAGAATCTCTTTTCCATCTAGAGTCCAGCATGAATTTGGCTGATATATGTGATAATGCCAAGGTGGGCCGTGAGTTTGCCCTCCTGGGGATCTACGACTCTTCCCTGGTCTATTATCAGGGTACTATCCACCAGATCCACAAGTATTGTCAATCCATCAGAGACCCTGCACTCAAAGTGAAATGGCAACAGGTGAGACCAACTAAGGTGATGTTCACAGCATCTGCTGTATCTCAACTTCAGTGTCACATATTCTGTGCATTGCCCAACGTTGGTGGAGATCCAGGACCTTGGGGTTGTACTGTAAGTCTGATGTGTTGTTGTCTGATGTTCTCGTCCTGAGCAGGTGAGACAGGAGCTAATCGAGGAGTGTGAGCAAGTGAAGCGCATCGAGGCAACGCTACAGAGCTTCATGTCAGATAGGCCGCTTGATGTCTTTGCTCCTCCACCAGAAGAAAAAGTGACTGACCCAGCAGTCTGGCCACCTCCCACCCCTGCAGAACACAGGTGTGTCAACCACAACGTCTCTCATAATAACAAACAGTGAAGAGCTGTGTGAGTACATTTGTCTTACGCTCCATAACCATTCTTCTTATGTGCTTTCTGTCCTATTTCCTGTGTGTGTGTATCTGCCGGTCTATCTATAGGAATCCCACGGCACCAAGAAACCCCAGCGCTTTGAAGCAGCAGAAGGACCATTCCAGTGTCCAAGCTCGAGGAGCAGGAGGCCGCAACCAGGCCAATCCTAGGGTGGAGCGTCCAGGACCAAGAGGGGGCAACAAAGTTAAAGACGATAAGGTCATAACAGAAAGACCTCACTGACTTTCACATTGTTGGCACTGTTCGATGTCATGACGACGCACCCTCAAATTCCAATCTCCGATTCTGATGCACCATTTTTCCTCTGTAGGTGAAGGAAAGAAAAGGAGGAGGAGATGGGGCGGAGGTAAAGAAGTTTGATGGTACGGGATACGACAGCGAGCTGGTGGAGTCGTTAGAAAGAGATATTGTCTTCCGCAACCCCAATGTCCACTGGTATGCCAGCAAAGGAACTTCTCACACACTTTTTAATGCCATTGCTTTGAATGCTCACTGACTGACATCTTTTGCTCCACTGAAGGGGAGACATTGCTGATCTAGAGGAAGCAAAGCAACTGTTGAGGGAGGCTGTGGTGTTGCCCATGTGGATGCCCGACTTCTTCAAGGGTATCAGACGCCCGTGGAAGGTACAGACCGATAAAGATTACCCTACACACACGCGCACACACACAAATATGCAGTATAAACAAAAAGAGCACAGAGTGGCAGCAATGGGATCATTCCAGTGCACAAATGGCCAAATATTTTGGGGAAATACATCATCTTAGTCAGCTGATCATGTAGCATAACAGGCCCATTCTTCTGCTCGAGTGTTCAGCACAACTTAAATATGGACATGATTGTGTCTCTAAGATTGAAGTCAGTGAGTGGTGGCTTTGTGTGGTGTGTGATTGGGTGTGTGCCTTTAACTGCCGCACAGTCGTGTCATGCTCTGCTTGTCCATACCTAACATCATTTCATGGGAATGCTTTTTCTGCAGCTCATCATGTGAAGCCTAAGTACTTGGCTTGTGTGTGTGTGTGTGTGCGTGTTTTCGTGCGTGCATGCTGATTTTATGCATCATGTTCATTACGTCTTGCCATTTTTCTCTTAGGGTGTCTTAATGGTAGGCCCCCCAGGGACAGGGAAGACTATGTTAGCAAAAGCTGTGGCCACAGAATGCGGGACTACTTTCTTCAGTGTTTCCTCCTCTACCCTCACCTCCAAATACAGGGGTGAATCGGAAAAACTTGTCCGTCTGTTGTTTGAAATGGTAAGTATTATTTAAATCCTCTGGAGTCTATGGATAGCAGTATGTGTGAGTTCACCGGATCAGCACAGCGGCTGACAACTGATAACAGGCTTTATCTTTTGTCTTAGGCTCGGTTCTACGCACCTTCAACTATTTTCATCGATGAGATCGACTCCATTTGCAGCAGAAGAGGGCAATCGGATGAACATGAAGCCAGTCGCAGGGTCAAATCAGAACTTCTGGTTCAGGTGGATGGTGAGTGAACTGAAATATTTTGCAAATGTAAAATGAACGATTGTTTGTGTCTCACTGGACCTGCTAATGGAACCCAGAGACAGGGAGGTTTGCGATTATGTTCCGTTTCAAATGTCATCGTATTTTGCTGTAACCAGGTGTGGGGGGAGCCATGGAGAATGACGACCCTTCGAAGATGGTGATGGTCCTGGCTGCAACCAACTTTCCCTGGGACATTGATGAGGCTCTGCGTCGACGGCTGGAGAAGCGGATTTACATCCCCCTGCCCACGGGTGAGCTCTGATCTATGTTTAAACTGGACCAGATGAACATGTCCAATCTTAAGAAACATCTCTATGAGCAAATAATACTCAAAAATCCTGTGGGAGTTCAGAAATTATTGTTTTCCTCCATCAAATTTACATAGAATTGCACGAGTCGCAAACTCGACACTGTAGACACGTTCCCAAACTGTATGCGAATATGTTTGTGTGTGCATATGTTTGTAGCTGTGGGCCGTGCCGAGCTTCTGAAGATCAACCTGAAGGAGGTGGAGGTGGCTGCTGATGTGGACCTGGAAGTAATTGCTGAGAAGACTGAAGGCTACTCTGGAGCCGATATCACAAACGTCTGCAGGTGTGTGTGCGTTTGTGTTCCAAATACACAGTCTTGAATAAGGAGAGCAGGACATGGTAGCTGACCACCAAGCAAGAGACAAGTGATACTGAATATCCTGAAGCTGGAGGAGCATGGCTTGGCTAGTAGATAGCCTTGTTTGGATTAGTTAGTGGATCATTAGATCATCTCAGATTGGCCGATCATGTCCAGCCAGTGATTGTCTAATATACTGTGATACTTTAGCACATCTTAACATATTGCAGTGTCTTCGCCCTTTAGTCTTGTAAGGGATGTGTCAAAGAAGTATGTTCGCATGTGTCTTTGAGAGTTTTCTCATCTCTGACTACTGCCTTTCCTGCAGGGATGCGTCCCTAATGGCTATGCGTCGTCGTATCCAGGGTCTGGTCCCCGAGGAGATCAGAGCTCTATCCAAAGAAGAGCTGCAGATGCCAGTTACCATGGAAGATTTCACTCTCACGCTCAAGAAAATCTCCAAGTCCGTCTCTGCCGCAGACCTGGAAAAATATGAGGCCTGGATGGCTGAGTTTGGGTCCACATAGGTTTAAAAACAATGATAAACCGGAGATGTGAACTTCAGAGAACAAAAACCAACAAAATGTTGGATGTGAAATGAACAGTGGGAGGGAGGGTTATCTGGAGACCAATGTGTTTAGCGGAATGCTAGTGCCTTTGTTGAAATTGAGTGTTCACTTAAGATGTAAATGTCTGTAAATATCTGGATGCAGTCATATAACCCAGTTTCTCAGCCACTGTAACTGCGACACATGAATGTGCCGTTTGCAGCGGATGATTATCGTGTTGTACCTGTTTGGTACTCCAAGTGAGCGGCGTCAGCGACTGGCAGAACAGCTACATACTGATCCGCTAGAGGGCAGTATCGTTCTAAATACGGCAGTACGTGGTATAGCTCCCTGTCTACATATTTATCTATTGAATTCGTAAAATTCAATTGAAAATGGTGTAAAAATCTGTCATAACCTGAAAATTTGCAGAGTCAATTTTAAAGGAGGTCAAGAAGCAGCCCACAACCAGTTTGCAAATCTGTGTACGTGAGCATGAACCATTTCCGAGACATGTATTTCTGTGCAATCTTGGTTGTATCTAAGATACCCATTGAAAAATCACACTGTCCACTGCTGATAGAACAGGAGTGAACTGCACTAGTCTGGAAGGCATTCTTCCACTGCCTCTTACTATTGTTCCTCACAAAGTATGTATAGTTCCTTTTACAATATCATGTTTTGTCTATCATAGAATTGTTCAGACACATGACCCAGTTATTCCAAACTGTATTCACACACTGTTTTGATTTTGAATGTATTCGTTATCTGTCACACGCAATGTTTTATCTGTTGCTACAATGGATGTTGGTGATGTGCGGGATGGTTTTGAATCACAGCTGACAAAACATCTGCCAGCGGTGCCCAGTGCAACCGTTGCTACCTCCAATCATATCATCATTGTGTGCAGTTATGTACCAGGCTGAAAGACTTAAAGTAGAAGTGCAACTCCTGCACTAGGGGAAGGGCAAGCTGAGGTGGTGCGAGCATCTAGTTAGGGTTCCTCCCTTTGGAGGTGTCCTGGGCATGTCTGTCTAACAGCAGGCCCAGTGGCAGGTCCAGGACATGCTGGAGATACAACATCTCTTGGGCAGCCTTGGAACCTCTTGGGATAGTCTAGCAGGAACTGGTGGAAGTGGCCACAGTGAGGACCTTCTTGGCCGTTCTGCTAAGCCAGTTGCCCCCACAACAGGAGTGGAGTTAGCGGACAATGACGGTCATTTGTGCAAAATGTTAGCACACTCATAGCACACTCGCTAGGAAAAGCAGCAACTGATAAAGGGGATTGTTGAATCATAATGATTTATTGGTGACTTGTGCTGTAGGCTAATTCAAGTCTTGGTTAGAACAACTTTGGCTGGGTTTCACCCTCAGCCAATAAAGAAACCTTACATGATGCTCAGAGCCATATCACCAATACTGGACTTTGTTTAATTCTCATTTCCCTCTGGCCAAATGTTAGCTAAATTTTGTTCATTCATTTGAGGCGTTGTGCCCTCTCTCTGGAGGGGCATTTATGGGCATCAATGTAACGCAAGCGCTGTTCAACCGAGCAGATCTACAAGTACTGTCAGTCAATCAGTGTCCCTGAGCTGAAAATAATTTGGCAACAGGTGAGGCCACAAAATCCCTGAATTTCTGCATTGACAGACAAAAGGTGTCTTAAACAGTTGAGATGATGATACTTTTCTTGTATTACTGACCAGGTGAGGCAGTAGCTTTTAGGGATGTGAGCCGGTGCAACACTTTCCAAGTTTTACAGTAAGTTCAATCAGTTGTGTTCCTCAACCAGAGGAGAGAGTCTCGTACCAAGCTATTACACAGAGATGTGTGAGTGTGTCTTTGTGTCCAATTAAAGGAGTGACTCTGAAAAATGGGTGTCTGTCAATGGTTCAATGGCTAAAGTGCATATCGTTGCTCTTTGTGTGCCCGTCCGTGTTCCACACATCAAAATTCCATCCTTGAGTATTTAGTGCAGCTGCACATTACCTTGGTAGAGGACGATTTGGTGCCATTTTGGAAGCAAGTCTCAGAAACTCAGAAACCTACTGAAACCTTCAGTTTGTAGTAACACAGATTTACACGATGTCCATAGTGTTTACTTGTGGTTGCAATGGCAATGGCCAAAATATCTCCATCTTAAATACATTCAAGCGCCTCTTGCTCCCCTTCCCCAAGTCTTTGGAGTGTGAAAGTAACATTGCCGATCCAGGTTCCTGAGATGGGCACTGCAACTACAACTTATGACTTTATCATTACAGCTACATATGCACACACTGAATGAAAATTAATTATTCATTAATTGTTGTCCATTGTTTGTTTTCCATTTACATGGAAAAAAGTTTAAGAGTTGATTTGGTTTGAGTTTGAGATTGTATTTGGCTTTGGAAAGGTCTGGATAGATGAGCCAGTCAGTTTTGATTACACTTCTTATCTACAGGGGTCTTTTGCAGCATTTGTTCAGTTGACGAGAACTCCAAAAGTGTACATGTCAAAAACTTGAGAGGTCAGGTGGTTTTTTGAATTAAAGGTACTCAGCCAGAAATATTTAATCTCTTCCTTTTGAATTCAGTCAATTTATCCAAAAGACCTGTGACAAGATGAGTTCAGACAAGAATGTTAAACTCTTGTGCTTGAAAGTCTTAGAATTTAGTGGGTTAACTGAATAACCATGGTCAATAAGTACAATTTTTTTTGTGTTATGCATCACTGTGGTATCCTTTTTGTAAACTGATACAAAGTCATTGTATCTTTGCATGAAAACGGCCATTTTGATGCAACGTGGTGTTATCACCACAACAGGCAGAGGATTTTACAGTCCAGCTGAGGAGTGCGGCTACAAGGAGCAACAGCTCTGTCAATGAATTAACCATTGGGACGCACTTTTTACACTGTCATGCTTTTTTACAACCCATAGCGGCTCTTATCACACACAGATAGGCAGACTGAGACTGAGTCTGAGGTCCACACACCACCCACAACAACACTTTGCTGTCATTACAAGCCACTTACCAGTCTAACCTGGGTGGATCTGTGGTCACTGTGTAATGGTTGCACCTAAAAGAAACAGTCCTCTGCAGATTTTGTAAAATATTTTCAAAATGTGCAATCTTTGAAACGAATGTTATGGTAATTATATACTGTAGATACTGTACACTTCTCTAGTACTGGCTCATTACTTAAACAAAATGTCCCCTGCAGCTGCTTGCAGCAGCTGTAAGTTGGCGCAAAGTATTAAAATTAATCATAAGTCATGGAACAAAACATTGTACAATGCGGGCAATATTTGGCTTGTGGGCCATCTATGGCCCACTGGCCAAATCAATGTGCCCTGGAATACATTTCCAAAAAAGCCTCCAATGGACCTAATGCATCTCTCCCATTCTCCCATGTGATACCTGCTGTTCCCACAACATTGCGCACTCCGAATACTATCAACAGCTCTTAGCACTGAATTAATTGTCACCGATATCAAACTACAGATCTTCAACCACCCACCACTCAGAGCCTTCACCTTCTGTTTTCAATAACAGTTAACAGCAAATGCTAAGTTAAGAACACTCCGGTCAACTTAAAAACACTCAGGTCAACTCTTCCCATCCCATCGTCGCTGCTATTATTTATACCGTAATCTATACAGATATTTATACTGTATATATTGTCTGTATATATTTCTTCTGTACATAGATCTTTTCTTATTTCTTTTTTTCCCATCATTCTCGTCCTTTGCACCAGAATTTAGCACCTTAGTTTCATTGCACAATTCTGTTGCTGTAATGACAATAAAAGATTCTTGATTCCGGATTCCCCCTGATTCTTGGTCCTGATATCAAACTGTTGAGTCCAGTAGGGCTCTTTGGCCAAGAGGCTACCTCACCCCAGATCTAAGGGGTAGAAAAACAGGCAGGGTACAACTTAATGAAACAAACACATTTTGCCTCTCCCCACTACCAACACGTAATTGGACCCACTCACAGTTGCACTTCAGTTGCAGCAGGTCATTATTCCAGCACACCTGCTTTTGCACAGTTGCACACCTTGCTGATTGAATCCGTGTAAAATACAAAATTTGAGAGAGCACAATCCCTTGTTTTCCATGCATGTAATACCACAGTGTACCATGTAGTGGCGCTTAAAGTGCGATTTATGGCGACAAACAGTCACAACAGATCCACTCGGTTTATTAAAAAAAATCATCGCAGGAGAACAGCAAAGACAAAGAAAACCAGGGAGATCTCACATAAAAAAATACTCCTAAACACGAGATCAATCTTTGTGGTATACACCTTTGCTGCAGGCGATTCTGCCAAGGTTCCTCATAATGTTCACCCGTCTGACGCTGGATAAAACAATGAGGAGACGAAGGTGTTATTGCGCCTTGTGCGGCGTTCAGGTGCTTTCCTTAAAACACAATATATCAGCAACTGAACAACAGCGGATCGTGAAATATTCCCCTCCTATAAAACGCACACCAGCCATGCTGGGGATGCTTCACACCAGCGCATCTATCCACGCGTGATAATATATAATTATACACATGTGTTTTTTCTCGCTCTATTTTGTGGGCCAGTGTTGTTTTCTCTCCTTGGTCATTCCCACGAGTACCAGTGGGGTTCGTATCGAGCCGCTGTGCAGGATCGGAGGATCATTTCGGGATTTGGTGTGATTTGTTACGTTGTCCCAGTGACGCTGCGTGGGCACATCGACGCCTGTTTGCAACGCTACACTTGGCAGACGGAGACGTTTTTCCCCGCTCGGCTTCTCGTTATCGCTTCATTATGGAGACCAAACCGGTCATCACCTGCCTCAAAACCCTCCTCATCGTCTACTCCTTCGTCTTTTGGGTACGTCTGATCGTTTATTCCTTTTTTTTTTTTAGAATCTCGACCCATGTAAAAGCCTGCAATCCGCTATCGCGCCGCGAATTACCAGAGGGGCGTTTTGATACATCGACGGAATCCGTCGCCGTTCTCCACCGAAACGGCTGTGAAATACGACTGGATGTCGCCAATACGGGAGTGCGATCGCGTTCTCGCGTCGCGCTAGTGAGGGATTTAGAGAAACATGCCTCGGCTCGATGGGCGTCAGCATCGCGCACACTGGAGCAGCAGCAGCAGCACCATTGCGCCTGTCGTCCATGTGCGCGGCGCAGGGATGTGAGCATCACAACAGGCCAGACGGATCGAGCAGGGCCTGTCGTGGACCACATGCATCCCACAGTCCGTCCTGATGATCCTCAAACTGGATCAACTTAGACTATTAGTACAATCCGTTTTCTCCACACACAGACGATCAAGACAAAAAACAAAGCCCTCATCCACACTGAACTGACACATATGGGCTGCTAGTGACAGATATTCGCAGTGATCAGTCATCAATGCAAGGACAGATTAAGATAGATAAACGGACTATTCTGCCTCGTTCAATCATGCAGATTCCTGAGTCGACTGGTTTGTACAGTACAAGTCCAGTTTTAATTCCTCTAATCGCGATCGAGACCATTTCATGCAGTTAAATCTAGGATTTTGAGGTGGCGTCAAATAGGCCGAGCACCTCTAACCAAGGCAGAGGTTGTTGTTGTTGTTGTTGTTGTTGTTGGTTGCGTTAAAGAGTCACATCTGACAATATTGATGGCAAACTGACACCATGGATTCCTCCTTGTGCCACCAGTATCCCCCCCATGTGTCATTAGAATATCTCAGCATGCTTGTTTGTCTCTTTTTAACGGCAATGTCACAGATGGCGAATGCAGTAATACTGTTGGTAATGCAGAGTCATTAATATCGAAACAAATTACCCCTGAATATCATGTTCAACCAGCACATCAGCAGTCAGATGTGGTTGGATGCAAAAATGCAGAACATTTGTTTATTTATTCTTCATCTCCATAAACCTGAGGTCATTACTCAACTTTGTGAAGTGTTGCTTCAACGCCTGCATCGGAATTTTTGGGGCACAGTCGCACTTGACACATTATTACACAGCTGAATAAACAAATTGAGCTTTTGGGGAGGATGGAGGGTCTTATTTTAGAGCTGTCAAACGGAAGGGGATTTACATATTCATGTTGTACTGCTACAACTTCGATTGAGTCTTTCGCGTCGCCTCCGTTGCTTGTAAACAGAGTTCCAGATGTGGGCATGATTGTCATTCACTTAAATACAAATATGCAGGGTGAACATTCAGAAATTCTAATGTGTTCTTAAGTGATAACTCTGTGCATCGGCCCATGTCAAGATGTTGAGTTGCAAATAGTGTGTAAATGTAATTTAGTTAATTACCTGAAATGTGACAGAAAGGTTACAGAAACAGTTACCGTTAGCAGTTAGCAACTTACTGGTGTTAGCATGTTAGCAGGTGAAAGCATTACATGGTTGAGTGTTGCTGAGTGTTTCTCCATGTATGTTATGCTTCACTCCAGCGGGGAATTGAACTTGTGAATCACGACTTCAAAGTCACGAGTCACGACTTCAAACTGTTCCATGCACCAGCGTCTGCTATTGGGCCGTCATTTTTGGGTACAAAACATACACAGCGTGACATGGAACGAGGAAGTTGGAGTAGGTTGAGTACAATCGAGTTCACAGGCGTGAATTCACAGGTTTGGCTGTTCTCCCGCCCTTTAAAGTGGGGAATTATACCAGTCAAGAGAAGCCTTGAAAGCAGCATGAAATTGAAAAGCAATTTTTCCAAGTCTGTTACTGTTAAATGTTTGCAGTGATGTTCTTTATCGTCAATCAGCACATTGTTTCTTTGCATAGACATCAAATATTGTAGCCTTCACTTTCCTTTACAATGCCTCATTTGCCACATGCTACACCCAGACATCACCTACACACTTAGACTCTATTTCACTATATATTCTAGATAAATACAGATGTAACCATCATTCGTTTTAAGTAGTGAGTGGAGATTTCAGTTTCAAGTTTTGATTTCTCATCCAGAACGGAGCGAGGTCCCTGCTATCTAGTCTGTTACTTTGTCTGCCTACAGTGAACACACCGAGACATTGTTGATCCGGCCTCCCGTGGTTATTGTTTCAATCAAAAAGACGCTGCGATTATGAGGCCTTGAGACAAGGCTCGGTGTCTCTCTCCTCTGCTGCCATCTCAGATACGAACGTTTATATTTAGTCTGGATGGGAACGTGTCTAAGCGTTCCCCCTACGTCTGCAGCGTCACATTTCAGACGTCACTCTGTGTCTCGCTTTCTCCGTCTCTCGCGGCTGACTGAAGCAGCTTACAGCAGTTTAATCTTTCGTCTCACGCCCGCAGGGTTTTGGAGGAGCGTTTTGGGAGGGAGCGGGGGTGAAGTATAGAGAGTTCAGGCATAAAAAGTTAGATGTGACACCACTGCTTCAATGTCAGTTTTGCTGCTATCGATCACTGGAGCGAAATTGCGTCTTGGCAGAAGCGCGGTGTCCTTGCCGATCTACTATTCCGTGCTTTCCCATCGCACCTCGTCTCTCTTTACTGGGCCACCAGGACAGGGAAGAGGGGTGACCTGTTTTACACTCCGTGATGTAACCATGGTGGCCAGCATGGTGCTGAATTTCAAGTGAAATGAGGAGAAGGCAGGGGGTGTCCAGGCAAGGTTCCATAAAATGGCAGGCAGACTCCCCAGAATCTGTTGTGCCAGAACAGGGGGGGGTTGGGGTTGGTCGGGGAGGGTGAGAGTAGAGGCAGCGCAGGGACTGTTTGGAATTCAGCAACACATACAAAGTCTAGACGAGTTGTCCCTCGCTCCGAGGACACGGGCAACCCGCCGGCTTTCAAACGAACATTCCGAACTGACAGGCCGATCATTTTTAGCCGCGGCAGCAGCAGCAGGAGGGAGAGACATTTGGTTTCTGATGGAGGCCGTAAACAAGTGCATCATCATCAAAACTGAGCCTCCCTCCTGATGGCAATCTGGCTCTGGCTGTTATCATCACAATTATGCCATATGTAGATATCATCACCGAGGAGCCAAATCAGCAGCGCCGCTGTGCCTACAGGTAGACTAAACTGAGAGTGGCCCACACCGTCATCGAGGATTCAGAGGCTTTATTTGCAATTTGCACCGACAAATACCAACAGGATATGGATACAGTGCCTGGAGACGGGGAGGAAATGCCACGCAATGATGAAACTGTACCATCAGAGACATAAAGTATGAAGCCAAACAGGCAAAAAGAGATGAAGAGATTGGAAAATTCAAAAAGTCAATAAGCTAGTTTCATCTGTGTTGAGAGGACAGAAAACAAATGATATGGAATTATTTCCTGCTCATTGTAAATCATCATCAGAAATTCTATCGCAAAGCCTTTCAATTGCCAATGGACACGCCGTCCCAGCGTTCTCTGCGCAGCTATGTTGGAAGAGAAGTGAGCTTTGGTTCGTTATCTATTAGCACCCGTTGGACTCAAGGCCAGTCGGGACTCGTGGTCTGACATCACTGACTGCGTTGAAAGAGAAGTAGGGCGGCGACTAGAGCTTTGACAGGAAAAGCAACAACCTTTGCTCATTCACTTTCTTTTCTCCTGCAGACGCTCTGCCAAAGATAGAGGCAAGGAGGTGACGATTGCACATTATCGTCGTGGGCGGCATCTGACTCACAGATCCCAAACATTTATGCAAATGAGGTCATCAAGACCTTGTTTTGACCTATTGTCAAGCAGGCCTCTCGCTCACTCTGACATGTTTATTTTTTCCGCCGGAAACGCATCCACTTTGAAAGCTTTTAGGACATACAGCCATGCATGTCAACTGCGTGGTTGCTGAGGCATTGAGGACGCGATCTTTGGAAAGAGCCAATTTTCTCAAATGAGGACTTGGCCAGTTGCGGCAGGCAGATCGTTGGCAGCCGGTGCAAATGTTGTTTTCTCTCCAATCGCAGCGAGACGTACCCAGCTGAGACACAGTGCGCTTCAGCTGCCTCTCGCGCCGCACAACACGTCCTTTTATCGGCGGCCTTCATTTGAAATGCTAAGAGAGGCGCAACAGGAAGGAGCGCCTCACCCCGGATCAAAGAGCCTCTTTGATTTGCACCCTTTCTCTCGCGCACATATTCATAAAGCAGGTGATTGTCATCCCATCCTCAGATAAAAATCGCGTCTTCTGTCTCCCGTCTCCCGTCTCTCTCCTCTTCCTCAGTCTAATTGCTCCCCTTTCTTGTTGCACCTTGATCTGCTTTCTCTCCCCACCCCGCTGCCAGCTCGCCTAAATGCGACCATTGTGATATCGCACAAGTGGATAGATAAAGGCTGTTCCCCACTTTGATTCTGTTTTTGTACTCCCCTCCTCCTCCCTTTCCATCCTCCTTTCTGCTTTCCTACCCCTTCCCTGTCCACTAGATAACAGGAGCCATCCTGCTGGCGGTGGGAGTATGGGGGAAGTTGATGCTGGGCCCTTACATCTCTCTGATCGCAGATAATTCCACCAACGCCCCGTACGTCCTGATTGGCACTGGGACCGTCATCATCGTTTTCGGCCTGTTTGGATGCTTTGCCACTTGCAGGGGCAGCCCATGGATGCTGAAACTGGTAAGCAGCTGGTTGGTGGGTAGGAACGCTGATTTGTGAATCCTATTCTTTGCTGTGTGCGGATTGGATCGGCAGCGAGTCACCTGATGAGGAGAACAACGCTCCAACGACACGTGTCCTCCATGAGCAAGAGGTTTTGTATGTAAACAACACGCACATCCCTCACATCTGCTCTCCTTCCCCTCCCCGCAGTATGCTATGTTCCTGTCCCTTGTCTTCCTTGCCGAGTTAGTGGCTGGAATTTCTGGATTTGTCTTTCGGCATGAGGTCAGTGTGTCAACTGGATTGTTGATTTTGGTGGAATGGACTACATTTTATTGAGTGTTTTGACCAGAATCTTGGCTAAGTAGTAGTAATTTGTAATGGTAAGATGCTACATCAAAGTCTGTAGTAATGACAGTATGCAATCAGCATCTCCATCATGATTGGATATGCCAACCGCTGTGATTGTATCCTTTCTTGTGTGTTTTTTCAATTTGTGCACTTTCTCTGTCAATAGTTTCTCATCAAATCATCACAGCAATAGAAGGGATTGTACAATCGCTGATCTGTGCATGTTTGTGCGCGTCCCTCAGATAAAGGGAACCTTTCGCAGGACGTACACTGACGCGGTGCTGAACTACAACGCCGAGGACGAGGCGAGCCTCGCTGTGGATAACCTGCAGCACAAAGTGAGTCGCAACAGTCGTCGACACCTACAGCAGCACGTCGTAATAGGATGGAAATCAAGCTTGTTACCTCTCTGTTGTCCTCTGTGTGTGTGTGTAGCTGCGCTGTTGTGGAGTGTACAACTACACCAGCTGGTTCGCGAGTGTGTATTACATGGCCAACGGCATTCCCCCCAGCTGCTGCTTTAACTCCTCCGACTGCAACCATGAGGACCTGCGCAACGCTACTGTGGCTCCAAGCAAAGTTTACCACCAGGTGGGTGGTGCCTCCGAGAACTTCCTATCCACAGGCTGGGGGATGAATTTGGGGTAATGAAATGAGGTCAAATACCACCTACGATGCCTCCAATTCAATCTTCCCAAGCTGTTACACCCATTATTGGAACATTTGTTTATAAAAAATCCTGATAATTCATCCCCAATTCAGGTGAGGGCAACAATTTCAGAGCAATGTACTTAGCTACATCTCAAACTAAATTGCTAACTTGAGCATCAGAGGTTTTGATTTAGATACTACTTTTTGATAGCACTATGTGCTTTGCGTATCCCAAAAAATACTGTACACAATGTGTTTGTATCAAACAAAAACTTGAGTGGTTGTGTCATTCAATGTCTCATCCACCCTGAACTGTACATTTTCTCTCCACCACATTTAAAGGGGCGTTAAGCGGTACCTGGTTTCATTTTGAGATGCCTTATTGATCCAAATGGGTAATTGCTCACCTGCATTTTATCCATCTCCATTATTTGAGGAGCAGTGGGTGATACCTGTGGAGCAATTAGATGGCGATGGTGTCTTACTCAAGAAAACTTGAAAACGGACGGATGTAACCCACCCTGAACAGTGATGGTTTGGAACTCCTAAAGCAGAATTGTACCCATGTCCACTGCTTGGAAGGCAGCGCTGCTGAGCACAATATCAGCAATGCTCGTCCACAGGAAGAGATGCAAGGGACTGAATCCCGGATGTCACTGGCTACTACTGCGTTACATCCCCCTTTTACTTTCCTGCTGACTTGGCATTGTACTTCCCCAACAAAATGTTGGCAGTCTGTCTCGACACCCTCACGTCTGTAGAAATGCTTGTTCAGGCTCCATGTGTCGCTCTCTCCCTCTTCCTCTAAGTTGTGGTTGGGCCCAAAATGCCGAAGTGCACATTTTCCTACGTTACCACTTTGTAATTTGGTTGATGCGCTGCGACCGGTGAGGAGCAGATCGTATCTGATGAGCCATTAATGCCGAATTACAAATCGATCCAAAGTTCACATCCGTCCACTCTCAATGGTCTGCCTAAACCTAGATCCATCTCTCATATCTTTTCTCTCCCCTCTCCCTCTCTCTCTCTCTTTCACTCCACGCTGATAACTGCCTCAGACAGCCTTTCTACCCCTAATCTTCTCATGTAACACCTCCCTGAGCCCTCTGCCAACCAACCTGCCCCCTCTGTTTCAGGGCTGTTTCGAGCTGGTCACCTCCTTCATGGAAACCAACATGGCCATAATTGCCGGAGTGACGTTTGGAATTGCCTTCTCACAGGTAAGAGAGTGACTGTCTCTAATGATATAGAGACGGGACCTTCCATGACTCGCTCGCGTTGTCGAGACTCGGCAGCCTTGCGGCCACGACTCCCGTCCATCAGCGGTACAGTTTAACAGGTTATTGACCAGTATGTGATCACCCCCCATTAGTGGTGTCTGCACGCTCTCAATGGAGGCGGAGCAGTTGGTGACAAATCGGCGGCGGCTGTTGAAGCTAGGTGGCTAATTACAGAAATATCAACAACAAAAAAAGTGTAGGGTGGTGTAGAAAGTGAGTTTTTCCGTTTGAGCAAAGCCAACATTTCACGTGTGAGTGTGTCTAATCTGTGTATGTCTAATCTCCACCTTCGCCCTCCTACACTCCCCGTCCCATCCGTCAGTTGATTGGCATGTTGCTGGCCTGCTGCCTGTCCAGGATCATTACGGCCAATCAGTACGAGATGGTGTAGCCGACGTGATGGGGCAGGTGAGACAAATCGGATGTTTGCAGACACACTCGCCCACGTATTCACACACCAACAGCAATGTGTGCAAGCAAGTTGGCTAGCCAAAGTGATAAGCGCTCCACTCTGTCTGTTTTGTCTTTTTCAGGGAGCTGAGGAGGAGAGAGCAAATGTGTGGGTTGCATAACGACGACGAGAAATTCCCTAAACCCCAGTCGCACTTCCGAAAAAGGAGCGTCCCTCCCCTGGCTTTGTCTCTCTGCCTGTTAATATCTGAATGCATCTTTGTTGTAAAGCACCATTCCTAAACTCGTCGGCTGTCGCATCAAAGCTTTCGGTAACACGCGCGGCACCTCCTCACGGTGGCGATTTTGCTCGTTTTACACATATCTTGGATTAGCAGAACCCACCACCCACACTCACACAGCACTTCGAGTGCCGATCTCCGACAGGTGACAGGGTGGGACTCGACTCGCCACTAGGCGGCAGCACATTCCACTGACTGTCATCACCAGACCACTGCACATCTTTATACAAAACATGACTAATGCTTGAAAATAATGATTTGATAGATTGTTTTAATTTAATATTTAACTCGACTATCGTTCACCAATGTATATTCCAATAGTTGTGACATTTTGTGAACTTATTATCTGTACTGAGGTTGATATTTTAGATTTCATGTGGGGCGTTTTAGGGGAATGAAGTAAAAAGGTAAGAAATTGGAGTAAAGGGGCAGAGGTTATGATTTAAGATGAGGCACAATCATTTTTGTTGTGCATATGCAACTACAGATTCTGGAGTTGAATCTTTTTTAAAGCCAGTTAAAGCATCAATTTGGCAATAAAACACAAAAAGGTGAATGTCTGCTTTTCACTCTTTGTAAATTACTACGTCTACAATCGCGAAATGCATAATAAATACTTAATCGAGCTTTAATATTGAAACCTAATGGTTGCTAATCACACCTGTTTACGGTACGTTATGAGCTAGCATATAATTTCTGTGGTAACTTCATATGTGATATCGTAATCAGGGTCTTATGAAGTCGTTGACGCATTTATTTTCATTGGATGTGACAGCAGATGTTTATTCAAGTGAGCCGTAGAGCAGTGTTTCCCAACCTTTTTTCAGCCGCGGCACACGTTTGACATTGTAAAAAATTACAGCGGCACACTTGATGACTTCTCACGGCACACTAGTGTGCCGCAGCACACTGGTTGGGAAACACTGACATAGAGGACAGTCACAGGTAATGTACACACTCCAAACTGTTTTAGTTGTGCATTTACATGATGTTATGTAGTGCATTGATAAGATGCTGTTGTCATAAACTCAGTCTGTAGATATGTACTGGAAATGTAATTTATATGATGTAATGTTTCTGATAAGCTGACAAGAATTAACTTTGCTAGAGGTTTTGATTCTGCGCTTTGTGCCGTCAATCTGCATTTGTTTTGTGTAGCTCATAGGTTGCTCGTATTGAAAAATAGCTGTGCCCAGTATTATGTGATGATATGTGTATTGACAGTAATGTGCAAACTGTAGCTATTTCAACGTGTATTTATTACTGTTTTGTTCACTCCCAGCTTCACTAAATGGTTTTATATTCGTTTCAGTGTGCAGACTCTTTCCTCAAGATAATGTCCTTAGATTGGAATTGTAAGGTGACGATACGACCGGGGGCAATCGTCTTAATTTCGAGGTAATATTTAGTGTTCAACCGCTTTTGGACGGAGCTTTTACGATGAACAGCGCTCAGATTAGTGGAATTGGACAGTGAATGTACGCTCCCCGCACACTGAAACTTGCCCTTTTCAAACCCAGAGTGCGATGTACGTACCAGGTTGTAATACCATCTAGCTTACACACGAGGTCGCTAGACTCTCACAAAGAAATGACATCATGCTGTTTGCTATATTGACAAAGTCACCATCAGTGGTCTTATTATCAATAAATATTAAAAATGTCAATGATTTGAGAGGAGTGATTTATTTGTACCACAACACCACACATCCAATGAGAGGTGACACAATTATACTGTACTGTATATTACTATACCTTAGAATATACCTTAGAAATATAGATACTTATTCATAGCACTGCATAATTACTGGATCCTATCCCTGTAAACTGGATTAGATCTTAAATTCCTTGTGTTTTGTTTTATTTTTTGCTATCAATGCTGATTCTAAACTCTTTTAGGCCTCTGGATTTCAAATTTTCCAGAGGAAACCTCGCCAGAACTATCTATCTATCTATCTATCTATCTATCTATCTATCTATCTATCTATCTATCTATCTATCTATCTATCTATCTATCTCCTCCATCTGTCCATCGATCTATTCACTCAACAATCCATCCAGCTATCAAGCTTATCCATTGACACTGTGATGTTGTGTATCTGTGTTTTTGTTGTTTTGTGTAACACAACATAATAAACTCAGCCAACTTTAGCTGCTCGGTCTTCCCACATCTTGCCATTCCAAAAACAATTCTGATAATTCATTATTCTCACGAAGGATACTTTGAGGCTGAGGCTCTAGAGATGTTCAACTAAAGGATGAACCACCAGTGCTCGGGGTGTTATGTGTGTGTGACACAGAGAGGGAGAGAGAAAACATTTTTAATACACGTGACAGGCAATGAGATGCATGTGCATGTGTGTGTGGATACACACGTAATTAACAGGGTGAGGAGAAGAGAGACCCCTCAACCTCTCTACATCACTAACAGGACAGGGCCGTGAAATGGCACACATTTAGAATTAATAGTTTATATTCACCGTTGCAGAATAATTCAATTCAATTCAATTTTATGAGTATAGCGCCAAATCATAATAGAAGTTATCTCAAGGCGCCTTCCAAGATGGAGCAGGTAGAGCTCAACATGTAAACATTCAAACTCTATAAGATGAACACACAGAGACCCAAATTATCCCGCATTAGCAATAGTGCTGATAACCTGACAACGCTGATAAATTTTTGAACATAAATCAACAAGGACAGGCCTGCACCTGGAGACAAACCCAATTTCATTTAACTGCATAAGAGAACAACTGAAATAAACCAACATTTAGCATAAGAGAGGATTCATTTGGAAAATTTGAGAATGACCAAATGAACCTGCTGATGACTGCCGGTCTGGCTAAGACCTAAGAGATAATGTTCAAATGAAACAGTAGGTTTGGTTGTTGACTTTGCAAAGATAAGATAAGATAAGATAAGATAAGATAAGATAAGATAAGATAAGATAAGATAGGATTACTCTGCCCCCTTCTGTCTCCTCTCTCTCTCCTTGCGTGTGTGTATCTATGCCTCTGTGTGTGCGTGTGTCGGCGTGTGTGCCTGCGTGCGTCATTAACGGCGTAACGAGCGAGTCATTGGGGCTAAGTGTATTTAAGAGCGTTCACCACAAGGGGGCGCTTAGATATCGACTAAAAACGTACCGGAGGGGAGAACCCAGTGTCTCTCTCTCTTGCTCCCTCGCTTGCCGGCGTGCTCTTTCGC
>OMPJ01039234.1:0-28215 GCA_900312935.1 Carapus acus | reverse complement strand
ATTAAAGTGATCGGCTTAATTAGCTCAATTACGTTAATTTGACCACAGAACATGGCCATATGGTGAAAGGAAACAAAAGAGGGGGGAACTAATTAAAAGTAAAATAATGAGGATTTTAATTAACTGGCTCCCCAGACAGCAGAGCGCAGGGATCAGGAGCCTGCTACCATAATTAAAGTGCTGTAACGCTGGCAACATCGCTCCTCTCTTTCTTATATCTGTGAGGGCTCTATCCATCTAATTAAATCTGTAAATAAATTAGCAACATTGAGGGTTCCTGCTTGACTTAACACTGCCTGCAATCCACCCCCCACCCTCACAATAACACACTCACCTTACTTTCAGCACACCGTGCCACCCATATGTAGGCAAAGGTTGAACTAAAGTCTGTCATTACTGGGAATGTGGGGAGCAGATTGTGCGCGTGCACGTGCGCGCCCCTGTGCGTGCGCGTTTGTGCGTGCGATGGTGTTTTTGCAGGCTGACGCCTCTGTCCTCTCCCTTTCATGAGGCTTGAAACTGCTTTTTAAGCCTCGTCCACCGGTAAGATTGCCGTACACAGAGGGGGCGAAAACCAGAATCCATCATCATCATCTCCATGTGCCACATATGTTCAAAGACGAAATCCAAGCAGCTGTCACACGGGTTCGGAGGGGTTCGCCATTCCCAGCGCTGTGTCTATGCAGTCCAAACGACCCCCTCTGATATCTCGATTGAACTTGCCCCAGACCTTTATCTCTGGCGCACGAAACAGCCATCAACCTGCAGAGCCCCCTGTGGAAGCGTGAGGTTTTCATTAAAAAATGCTTTCAGATTGACAAGAGACTTATTTGCATATTAAATTAACAAGCACTTAAGAGTTCTGAGCGGAAGGTTACACTGCCAGCTCAAAGTAAATGAGGAGCGAGCGAGCGTTCCACTGTCATTACCCACGGCTGTCACTGTTGGACACGGTTGAGGGATGGTGTGTGCAGAGATAGGCAGAGGGAGGGAGATAAATGTGATGCAGTCAACAAATGTTTTGCCTCTGCCACCTATAATGTTCAAACTGTGGTTAAAGTGCGATGATGATCTGAAGATAACGGGCTGTTTCCGCAGTGTGATTAATTTTTTTATTACTGCAGATTAGATAAGAGCGCCTGCACACCGATTGCCTAGATTTGTGGATCAAAACCCACTTAGGTGAAATGTGCTCTGCTTTTTTTCTCCCCTCTGCGTTTGCGAAAGCAGTAATTGCTGCTGTGCTGAAGGTAATCCTTTAAAACATTATATGCAGTGAAAAGAGTCATAGTGTATTGAGGCCCTCATCTGCACCGCACGCCAAGTAGAAGCAGCAGAGTATTGTTAGGTGAAAATATGTATCACATCCAAGCATTTACTACTCCAATAATATCAACAATATCAGTAGAGGAGGTAGGACAGTGAATAAACGATATTGTGATGTACCAGTTTTGGGAAAAAACTGTGTAAACGCCGGTTAACTGGTGCGTTAATACCAGGACGCTAATTCTAGTGTTGCACTGAATGTTTTTCAGTGTCCATATTTAATTCCATATTTCATGAGCCTATGTGTGAAAAACCTTCCCTGAAACAAAAAACTGCTAAAAACTGTCATTTTAGCGTCCAGTCAGCCATTCATGCAGATAATCCAAACAACCAGCTGCCATTCCTCCTGATATCACTTTCAGTGGGCCAGTGAGGAAGCAGTTTGGGTGGACTGGGAATATTTGGAGCAATCACAGTGGCAAAAGAAAGACATTCCATCGGACACACAATGTATCAGAGAAATTCATATGATAGGCATTTATCTGCTGTGCTCTGTTGTTGTTTTTCCTGCACTGGTGTTTTTGCCATATCCATTTCATCCTCTCCACCTTCTGTTTAACATAACGACACTGAAGTCACAAACGAGAGCGACAACAGGTCCAAAAGAATGATACACCTTCTTCATTCTTCATGGGGGGAGTACATTTTCTCCGTGTACTACTGCGCATCTGTATACTTCTTTCTCTCTCTCTCTCTCTCTCTCGCTCTCTCTCTCTCCTCCTCTCTCTCAACCCAACTGGCCAAGGCAGATGGCCGCCCACCTGCAGCCTGGTCTGCCCGAGGTTTCTTCCCACTAAAGGGGAGTTTTTCCTCGCCACCGTCGCCTGGTGCTTGCTAATGGGGGAAATGTGTTGGGTCTCTGTCTGTAACTTTATCTTTGAAAACGCCTTGAGATAACTTCTGTTATGACTCGGCGCTATACAAAAAAAAAATTGAATTGAATTGAATTGTGTTGAAGCCAGAGGCTTGAACAAACCGACCTGGAAAGCAGGTGCTGTTGGAGCTGCAGCCCCTGTGGAGGTGTGTGAGAAGAGTGCGTCACACTGGAACTACCGCAACACCCTCACTGGACGGCTGAGACCACCAGGTGTGCCTCGATGAGTCTTAAATTCTTGTGGCCGTCAATCTGTATGACGCCTCCTCCCACGGCAGGACAACGTCTGAGGGTCCACAATAGTACACAGTCTATGTCACCATAAAATCACGTTTCTTGAATATGTTCTTCAGTCTGTAGTTTTTGTAACTACAGCAAATATCTTGTATAATTGTCTATACAACTGTGTCCAGCGTTATAATGTCTCCACCTGGTCCTCTGCACTTCTTTGTCATGTCCACATATGGTTTACCAAGACTTACGACTTTACAATGTTGCAATAAATGGGCAATTGCTGGCACCCCAATTACTTTCAAGATTAATGAAGTGCACATTGTGGCTTGTGTCTTATTGGGCAGGGTTGCGTGTTCCTGACTGAATTATAGCAGTACATTCAAAGGCAACACAGTGTCTCCAATGAATTTAATCCAGAAATTACGTCAGTCCTAGTGCACGTTGAGATGCCAGTCTACATTGTGGTAGAAGCTCTGATTTCTGTTAGATTATGTGTTAGTTAGCATATTTTTTGGAGAAACCCACTGAAAGGTTTCATGCTGCAGAGACTCGTCGACAACACCAGAGTGACAGCCAGGTTGTTTGTTGGGATATGGAGCACCAGTTTTCTCTCCTTTTCCCTCAAGGGTTCCTACCAAGTGGAAAAAACCCCATCTATTATCACATTAAAAACCATCGTGCTCAACACTGAGCACACCGTATTTCAGCGTCGAGCCATCTAGAAACTCTAGAGTCCTCTTAAAGTCTTTTCCAATTAAGACTCACCTGCTATGAGGGACCGCTCGCTCTTCAATTAATCTGCAAACAGAGCAGATCGTTCTGACCAATTAAAAGAAACAAAACAGAAACTTGTAAGAACTTGTTTTTGCGGTGGAGGCTGTGAAGTGTTTAATGGAGCGGGCCGTCTCAGCGGGGACACCGGGGCTGTGCAAGAAAGTGCCAACAGTGTTGTCAGTGAATTCTGCAAATCGCTCCCAAAACTTCTCAAACTTGTTTTTTCTTTGAGTTTTTACGTTTGATTGATTGCCATCATCTTTCTCATTGTCATTTTATTATGTGTTTATTTATTGCTGTTCTGTGTGATTTATTATTGGTTCATTTTATCATTGGGGTTCATCAGTTTTTCATTTTGCTCGCTGTACTGTGTTCCTTGTCAGGCACTTTGTATTTTGGTCTATAAAGCTGTTACTTTATAATAATGTCAGAACTCTAACTGGTATATTTGTATTTGGATCATTTGTTAAGACTCCCGACTCCCTTATCTCGTTCAAAAATGAGATTCATGTCTCATTGAAACCACTCGGTGGAAGTTAAGGCGTTTGATTTCGCAGTCAAAAGACAGAGACACTGATGCATTATCGGTTTCGTTTCCTCTTTACGGATCAGTACCGGCTACTCACAAAGCTCAGCTGCCAGATAGGCAACTGAGCCCAACCAGAGATGTCAGACCAATTTGCGAGTGTTTCTACGTTTGATTAGATCGATGCTCGTTAGATGTTTGTTTAGATGATTTGACTCGCATGATGTCAAGGCGAGTCAAATCACAAACACAAGATGATTGAGCCAAATGAGCCATTTCATGCCTTGGATTAATCGAGAAACTGAGCAAATGACAGCACAGGTGGTACATTCATCCAGTCACGTGTAGCAACAGTCAAGGCCCCAGCATACTTCATGTGAGGCTGAAGCTTGAGGGTAAAAATAGCACCATATCAATTGCACAAATTGAAGTGACATACAAAGACGGGTGCATTTGTACGCGCGTTTATATGTTTTATCTCACACAAATCTTCATGGCTGGACCACTAAAATATGTTAACCTGTAAAAATTACATCATACTAGTTTCAAGTTGAAGATACAAACTGGGAAGCTAATGGGCAGATTTAGAATTTACACCTCTCCATTCCACATGAAGACTTAAGCTACTGGTCTGGCACGGCTAGTCTGCTGATACACGCTATTTAGAATATCCCATCTTTTCCAGGGGACACTGGCCACCCCTGATGCAACAAATATGATGCTGCTGTATCGATTATCTTGGTAAAGGATCAATAGGCCCATTTGTTGATGTCTACGAAAACCCCATCAGCTCCACTGTTAAACTTTCTCTGTGATTTAATAACAGCAGTCTGGACATAAACATCATAATCAGCACCGACCTCGATCACAATATGTGGAATGCGATACTGTCTGGGTGGTTTGTTTTGTCTGTTGCCCTCAGCTGCTGTTTCGTTACACGCCTACCGTGCATCACATCAAATGTGTTCAGCATTAGGTACTTCTTGTTTTTAACAGCCACCCACCATTAGCGAAGTAGCCATATTTGTTTTAACATTGTGCCTTTTCACCCCACTACTGTCCCTCTGCTCTTAGTTTATTGAATGGAAATAGGTCATTCTGACTAATCCAAGAGTTTGACATCGTATTGAAATAATTTTCAAATCAATTAACAAGGGCAAAGACACAGTAACTCCTGCAAAGCAAACCGTTTCTCCTGCAGGCCATTCCACGTGCTCTCCCTTTGTCACGGAAAGCTTATTTTTTCCAGGTACTCACAACCCTGCCCAGCGGGGCCGCCGCCGAGCATCACCTTCATCGTTAGAGGAGGAACCGCCAAACTGTTGTCAGATGAGCGTCTGGGGATTGAGCTCCTATGTTTGTCTTCAGACAGTTTTTACGATAGGAGAGCTGGGAAAGGCCGGGCCCTCATCAACCCCCCACTCCACCAAGCCAGGTGGAACACACGTGCGTTCATTAGCGCCCTTTAATGAGGAGCAGATGCAACAATGCAGCCTCTCTCTCTCGCTCTCTTTCTCACACTCGCCTGCACACACAGTTGTGGATAACAGAGCCATGCACAGATGACCAAAAATAAAAATAATTCCAGGTCATGCTAGCATACTAACGTGCGTTAACAGACACACACTGTACACACTGGCACTGGCTCACCTCTGCGAAAAGACACTCGGACGCATTCACACAGATATGTCGCCCTCCCCCATAAAATAAATAGCTTGACGCACTTAAAATACTTACTGACAAATGCACGCACGCACGCAGGCACACACAGACACACACACACACTTATTCCCACCCCCTCTCAAACATTGGCCTATTCATTCAGGCCTTTTGGGGAGGTCTTTCACGGCTCAGACGTGTGGGCCTCATTTGTCCAATTTAGATGAATGAGTGAGATCATATATCACTCTCCCTATGTCAGACTATTTTTATCCGAGTGGTGGTTGGGGCAAATAAAAAAGCCGAAATTGTTGCCTGAAAAATTGCCTCTCTACGGATTTCCTGCACAACATGCGAAAACTTCTCATCAGTGTGCATGATACATGACAAGCGGAGCAGATGGGCATTCAGTGTGTTTGCTGAGAGAAACATAAACTGCTGAAGGACACAGGATGTCCCTGTTACTGGTACATGCCACTGTCTCTCCAAGCTACACGGTACAAAAACGCGATAATGCCTGAGTACCAAAATAAAGGCTGATGGAAATGTTTTTATGAAGGTAACAATGCCCCCTGAATGTGAATTATCATCACTAGATTCAAATCAGGGAAATGTAAAATAGTAACATTTTTCACATCACATTGATGTAAAAATTCTATAAGTTTGATTCCAGACCAATTTTTGGATGTATACAGTTTGTCTTTTGCAAAAAAGGACCAGTTCTTCGACACTGGTGTGTGGTTTTCCAAACTACCCAAAGCCAACTGCAGTCCACCAAATAGCTTCAGAGCTATGAGCCCCTTATTGCCTTTTAAAATTACAGTAACTCACAACAGTCAAGACTTGTCCCTTATCTGAGGCCTCTGAACTGTAGTCGAGCAGGTGGGGTTCCAAATGCCACACTGCATTTGGGCTCCCAGTGTTGCGATGGTGACCAAGCTCCCTAAAAGTAAAGTTTTCAAGCTGTCAAGAGTTTGACCTTTACCGTGCTCATTGTGGAAAGAATCCTAACTGAAATTAAAAGAAAATGATCCACATCAAAATTGCTAAGTCACTGCGTGTTTCACACTGGTTTGCTTCATCATTCAAACCAAAGTATTCAAACCAAGTATGTTTATGTTCTGTTGAACCTGGACTAGATATCGCTTGTCAACCTGGAAACATCTACACAGCTTTAGCCGTATCTGCTTCCTGTGAGGAAATTGTCTCCTTGTTATTTCTACAATCATTGTGATACCTGGCAATGAGTCCTCAGCATAGAGCCGGAGAGTGAAAACACATGGCATTGTACTCAGCGTTGAGTTTTATTACCTTACATTTCAGGTTTATTTGTTTAGCACAATGTCACATGCGAGTCAGTCTGGTGTGCAAAAATAATGGAGGTATGCCATTACTAATAGAATAAGATAAGCTCCTGCAGCTGTGGAAAATACATTATACAACAAAGTATTCTGCTGCAATATGAAATTACAAATCCACACGTAATACAGTAAATCCAAAATAAGAAAAGCAATAAAGCTATTGAGGATGAGCTTAGAAAAGAACTATATGAACGATCCAACAGAATCCAGCGCCTGAAATATAGTAAATTAGTAGTCTTGGTAATTTCACCATCACTACAGTGTCACACAGTGGCAGAATTTCAGCATAATATGGTTACTGAAAATGTTTCAATGCATTGCAGCACCCCAGTGTAAAGGGTTAGATTTTCTTAAATTGGAAATATCACAAAAGAAATCCAAAGTGTGCAGCAGTGGTAGAAAGCACATGACTGACCAACGTTGGACGCCTGGTTGACAGTTTGACTTTCTGCACAGACTCCTGCTAATCAAGGAGAATTGAACTTGCACACTCTGTTGCAACAGTAAAATCTCCAGAATGCATTAGATTACAATATAAACAAAAAGGAATGACTGAAGGGAACAAAGGGAAAGAGTTTTGATTGAAGCACTGAAAATATCATTCCTATTATGGAAAAAAAGGAAAATATTTTGACTGGCTTCAGATTTAGTGTCAAATATGATTTGAACCATACATCATATACAATGCTTTCACCTTGGTGTACATGACACAGAAGTTTTAAACGCACATCGACAAACCAGCCTACGAGCTCTACGGCACGAGAGCAAGAAGAGACGTATGACGATCAGTACAGGTGAAGCTGAAATGTCAGTGTGCTGTTTGGCATTTCAAGTGGAGATATCATTGCAGACCCAGGTGAGAGGTGTGCAGCCCCGATTCAGAGGGTGGGCGCTGTTTGCTCTCACACTCCGAATGTTGGTCTGTGCTTTCCTGACTCTGACAGGCCTCTGCTGCCAGGCACCGTTAGGCATGATGCTGGGACACAGTCTGGGAGAGCAGTGGGGCAAGGGTTCACGTCCCTATGGCTCTGCTGGTCGCCTGGTCCTGCGTCCCTGTCTTGATAAGAAGCATTGGCTGTGCCCTCAACGATGTGGCCCCCGTAGCTGGAAATGCCAATATAGGGCCGAGGGCAGAGCTTTTCCCAACACAGACTCACCTCGCTGAACCACGTGCCACTTGTGTTTCTTATCTGTGCCCATACACCTGCACAGCTCACACAATGAGGGGCGGCTGTATGTATAAAAGTGTGTCTGTGAGGTGCTCGTTCCAGAGGAGGGCAAACAGACAGACAGCATGGAGGGTGGTGAACAAAGGTAGTTTAACAGCATACAGAACTCCTGATTTGTATGATGGAATATAGTTGTAATATTAAAAAACAAAAAACAAACCCATCAGTTTGATATTTGTTTTCTCAGCAGAGAATTGTGCGTAATCAATGCTGCACTCAAATCTATATTTGTTGTCGGTACAAAATCTAGTCCTCCACTCGTGTTTGGACACATGTTGTCCATTGTTTCCTCTGTTTGCTGTTGTCCCAGAGAAAAACAAGGGTTCTGAAATACAGCAACACATGTTAGCTCATAGATGAACAATAATGGATTTTGCAATAAACAAGCAAATACGCGTCACTGTCCTCTGGCTTTGTAAGCTTAATGCTTTACTGGTCTCAGCAACCGCTGCTGTGCCCTCAGGAAGTTAAGTTGATCTATTTTGGATTTAAGTGGGCTTGTAAGTGGCTTGTTGCATATGTGCACGTGTATGTGTGCTCACAAGAATGGTCAGAGCGTATGCGCTGCTGCTACACACTTTTGTGCGTTTTTTATAATTACGTAAGGCAACGAGAGACTGATAAGCCATGTGGAGCCAGACAGCAGACACTTAAAGATGTCTGCATTGATAATAAGGGGAGAGTTTAGTATAGGCAGTATCTCCTCCAAACACACACATACACACACACACACACACAGGCACATGCACACAAAACAATTGCTGTATCATCTGTAATCTGTGATTGAGTGTCTCTGCTTCCATGGTGAACTGTATACACAGTTGAACGTATCTGAGTAAACATTCCTTCTGGAAAGCAGGTAACCAGATTAATATCACTGTGGATAAAGCTCAGGTTGGATCACGGTCCATATGATGTTATCGGTGGGCCATTTGTTGTCATAACCATCTCTGAAGAGTGGTACTGCATTCTTTGGCTAAAGCAACCCCAGTCTGAAAAGGAAATTTAGGTCCTCCTTTAGTTTGAATGTAAAATCTCCACATCCAGAGCTGAAACCTGAACTCACGAGCGTCTGTTGAGCCGTTGTTATTAGATGTGGTTAAAATAAGGATCAAAGCGTTCGACAGCCTGTCTCTCCACTCCGGCAAAGGTCAGCAGACTGTTGTGATCTGAACGGGCGGTGAAATGAATCCACCAGTGTCCGCGCACAGTAAGCGTGGCCTTGAGTGAAACTGGCCATAGGAAGGAGGTTAAAAGCTAATTGATTGCATGTTGTCAACATGCGAGTGTTTGACACGTGTCTGCCAGCGAATACATGCGTCTACGTGCGAGGACATCACAAGTGTCTGGGAACGTGCGCGCGAGCTGGGTCTCTTGCCCCCATCCCTCCTGTCTGTGTTTTTGAACTTGGAGATGAAGCCATCTGTACCGCTCTCCAGAGACACAAGGCTCCCTCGCCTGCACGTCTCCCCTCCATTTTCTGCTCCCGCTGTAATGGGAAAATTGCTCTGTCTTTCCGCTCTAGTTGGGATTGGCAGCATTGATAAGCATTGCAGGGACAATTAGAGTTAGGAGTTTTCATTGAGAGGCTTTCAAACGACGCTAAGCTGTTATTGGTGGCTGATCCTCCCCCCCCGGGACATACCATTGCAGCAAACATGATTCCACCTTCCTCCGTGTAGGGAACAGTCCTCTTCAGTCCTTAACTCTTGAGCCTCTGCAGAGCAAAACCCCCGATATAGTCCCGTATTTGCATAATTGAAGAAGCTCAGATCAGAATGGTGTTGTGTCTCTGTGTGCTATGTGCGTAGCTGATAGATGTCAACAAGACAGCGGGCGGTTTCGTTCCCTGTTCCTTTTCTTGTAGTTTTGCTTTGGCACACTTTGTGCACAACAAAGGCAACAAAAGGCTTTTTTTCCTCCATAAAATCTTGGCTTTGTTTGAATGAGTGTGATGAGCCTGTCATTACCTCAGCAGGCGCCAACAAACAGAGCCCGTACCTTACCCTTCTCCTTCTCCCTGAGACAGAGATGAATTAGGGAAATATCTTGCTGTGCTGCAGTCCCCCATCTAATTACTGCTAAAAGGTCTGATATGACTCGGAGGTAGGCAGGCAGTGTGAGGCTTCATCTCATAAGTAGGCAGAAATGTGAAGGTGTGGAAGGGGCTGGGGGCATTGTTTATGAGCTAAGTGAAGTGGACCATCACAGAAGGAGTCAAGCAAAGGCCAAGTAAGCGATGGAGGGAACGATTAGAAGAGAGTGAGAGGGGGATGAAAGAGGGGGAGGTAATAGAAACATTCCTGTGTAGGACTCAATCCCGCTTTCAGTAACAGGACACTCTTGTCTCCCCGGAGAAGGCTTTGCATGACAAAAGCCGAGAAAAACTTCGAAACAGTCTGTCAACTTTTCTCGTGGGGTTTCCTGCTCATTGGCAACTTGAGGACAAAAGCAGGAAGACAAGAGTTTTCACATCTGACACCAGTGCCTGAACTGTCATTCTCACATCCAGATCTGGTACGATTCAGTCATACAGTGCAACGCAGATAACCCAATGCATTCCTTAGCTATTCCTCATACCCCGCCTGCGTTTGAATTCTCAGAACCAGGGCTCAGGTTTCCTTGGGCATAAGAGGTCAAACATCCATCAAAACCCAAAGCTGCCAGCTTTCTCCTCAGCCCAGATAAAAGCTGTAATAATAACACTAGGTGAGTCAGTGGCGCTCCGTTCACAGCACACTGCTAATTGGCCATAAATGAGCCCATCTGGTTTGATTTGCTGTTTGGTGAGGCAGCAGGATCGCTGCTCCCTCTCAGCAGCCCTGCTCATCTAAGCCCCTATAGCTGCCTGCTCAGCCCCACTAACACCAAGACCACCTAAGCTGAACTCATAACATGAAACTTAAACCACACCTCCCAACCATAAAAAAAATGTGGGCATGGCCTCCCAAGCCTTCCATAACAAGCTGCATTATAAATAAACCCCAGGCTGAGGCTTTCTCTCAGAAGTTGTATGTACAGTATCATACTGTCTAATGAAAACCTTGCAACACAAATATTGTTTTCACCCATTTAATGCTCCTTTTTTTCCAAAAATGAAGAAATGGTGTGACAATGCATTCACTCTCCACATCCCTCTCAAGTATCATCAGCGATACTACAACTGAAATGAATGACCGACCATCTTGAACTCATACAGTTTGGTGTTGGGTGAAGGTGAGGGACCATGGAAAGGTTCAGCTGGGTCATTGCTCTAGAGAGGAAACAGTTAGGGCTGGAGGTGTGGGCCCATTTGGTTCTATACTGTCTCCCAGATGGTACGCAGGAGCAAAGTGTGTGGTTGAAGTGTGTGTAGCTCTGGAGATGCTGATCCCAATGCAGTGAAACAGGCAATAAGAACTTCCCATGTGGAACAAGTGACCCTCTTGGCCAGGCCATGGTCACTATAGCCCCACCTTGTTACACAGCAGGTCAAATTCTCGTGGAGGAAAAAGAAGACACTTCTTTTGTGTTTCTACAGTTCTTTTTTAACGCACAGCAAATTGAGTGATGATTGAATATCCCAGTGGAGCAGTGGGCAGCCATACTCTGGCCATCCTGGGACCAACTTCAGATCTGATTTCATGTGCCTCGGTCAAATGCACTGGCAGGAGCAATTACCATGTGCAGTGGTCAACCACTCCTCTGCCATTAGGCCGTAATACACGTGTTTTTGCTGCACAATCGATGAGGACTAGATGAGGTGAATTGATTTTTTCATTTCTAGAAAAGGCATGTGGTGCCAGAGTTGCACATTTAATACACTTTTTACACTTGAACTCATTTTGTGACTCTTTTTTCGGAGACCTACGTTCATGCACTTGCACTCCTCACAATACTGAATAGGTACCTCTATCAACCATGTAATTCTCCCATTAATACCAATGAATATGAGCAGCCACATCGAGCACCATTAACCTTTGCTTAGTTAAAAGTCAAACGATAGCAAATTTGACTTGTTCCACTCTGTGGAGTCCAGACGCGTTGGCACCACTTCCCCACCTTTAGCCTCAGATCAATCCCAGCACATCCTGGTGGGTGTGTTTGCACAGCTTGCTGCCCAACACTCAAACTAATACAATACGTTATCTCATAGCAGAGTCAACTATCACAACCTGTCATGATGTGGAATGAGAGGGACTGGACCACTCAGAAAGTCAATCAGATTTTTCCAGGCTGAGGGGCAGATTTAAAACACATTGAGCCAAAATGGCCAATCTTTCATGTGTACATGTCAGCTATTGGTTGATGTTTCTTATATTGCCATCAGTATATCAGACATGTACTTAGTTTTATTGCTGTACTGATGCTTTACTTTGAATGAGCCAGCCTATTCAGTAATACACAAACGTTCCAGTACTGTAGCATGTAACAGTATATTCACTTTACCCAGTCATTCTAATCCGTCGTACATATTACACAATCTCCTTATGAGGAGCATCTGAAAACATGCAACTTAATTGCAGATTCGTTGTAGAATGTTTGAATGAAAAGATGGATATGTTGTGTGATTCAAATCTCCTCCTTTCTTTGGTTCTGATAAGGTCTATCAGTATACTAGTAGATCTAACAAGTGGACCAAGAGACTGACCAGCAGCATTGCCAAACAGCAGCATTGCTGTAAAACCGATCAAATAAAAACCGATACAAATACAGAAATGCTTGCGTTACACTGAAATAGTGCCTATGCGCTCCTGAAGCGTTAGCCGGCGCATATATGGGTATCGGCTGTTATCGGTATCGGTAAACTGAGAGTTGGACAATATCGGCATATCGGATATCGGCAAAAAAGCCAATATCGGACATCCCTAAAAAAGGGATTTTGTTTCAATTTTGTTGAGAGGATTATACTCTCCATTATGCGAAAACATATCTGAGTTCAAACAATAAATCCAAAGTGGCAGTTTGGTTCAGAACTTGAGTTTTTTTTGTGATAGACACGAGCATAATTTGTGTCACTTCCGCTCCACACTCTCTATTGGATGCGATGAAGACTTGAAAAGAGAGGAAGAGAGGAGGCTATGTGTTTGTGATGTGCTACCGACTCTTGAGTGACGGCACTCGAGAATCAGCAGCAGAATTAGATGGTGAGCCATCCGCATTTCCAAGAGATATTTCCTCTGTCGGAAATTGATATTCAATAGCAGCTATCAAATGAGTGAATGCAGTCCACCAACCAGCAAAGGAGGCTCCACTAGCGATGTGTTAGGTAGATGAAGGTGTCATTTACTTAATACATTTAGATAAAATAACTGTCCACTGAAAATGAATGTGTTGATATGCAAAGCGAATAATCACAAATGAAACATAGGATAGAGGGAGGGGCCAGTTAGATCAGTGTGAATGTGTAGTGTGCGCACCTTTATCTGTGTACATGTGAACAAATTAATTTATTTTGTGGGTTATAATGGATGTTGTAGTCAGAAATACGAGAAACCAAAAAGTAAGCACTTGCTGGAACGTTGCAGATGACATTTAATCTTTAAGGCTCCACACCTACTCATGTGATCAACAACCAAATAGAGTCAATGCAACATAATGTATTTATTTTCACACTGAGTCATGCAGTTTAACAACATATCCCCAGATAAATGTTATCTCAACCAAGAGTAACCCACCAATCCTTGAATCACTCATGAATCAATTTTGGGAAAATTGACAAAGCAAATAAAGCCACAACCAAGTCTGAGTCTGAGTGTGACAGACATTAAAGCAGGGCTGCTAGTTCCATTTTAATCCATGTCCATATGCAGTGGTTTCACTATTGAGTGTTTTTGTAGATACATCTCTTGTAGGTACCTGACTGACAAAAATAGAATAATATCTACTGAACCCTCCAACTGTTATGCAGCACAAGATAAAATAGGGGGCCATTTGGATAGTGAGAATGGGAGAGATGGAGAGGTTGACACTGTGAGAAAGTAAATTGTGTGTATGGATATATAGATAGGAATGATACATGATGATGATGACTGTGTGCTCGGTAATATTGCGTGTGATTGTCCAGGAATGAAAACATTTCAGAGAGACCTGGGCTGAACAGAAACCGGCGTTACAGTGATAGAGGAGGTTGAATGGACATACAACCTTGAGCACTGTAATTGAGAGTAGGCCTTTGTCATGTAGACACCTTGAGAATACCTTCCACGAAGTAATATAGAACATGAACCAGAGGCATCTTGATGGAAAAGGCAAAACCAAAGAAATGCTATTCCACCATCACAGCAAGTGCCTGGTTACAAGTTGAAACCATATTCTTACCACTTAACTTGCCACTGTCAATATCAGTGAGATGAGGGTCACCCATTACCTCCACTGCCTGGTGTACACTGAGGGGGTCATGCTAGATGTCTTCGGTTGGGGAAGGAAATGGCATCTGACATACATCAACACCTGTCCCAAGTCCGTGTTGAGGCATGTCGAAGGCTCGGTATTTCAGAGGGGCTGAGTTTTATTTGAGGTAAGCGAAATGGCTGACGAGCACAATCGTATTCCTTTGGTTTGGGGCTGATTGCTCTGTCACAACCATATTATCAGATGACTGACAGCGACATCCTGTCTTTGCGCCGTGTCGAAATACTTTATCGTCTCAGGTGGCTACATTTAGGAGCCTCTCAGAGGGTCTTACGAAATAAGGAGCACGCAAACTTACTATAAAATGCAGATCTTGTCTCGGTGTCTCTACGCATACGCAGCTGATCACACAATGCTTATTTATCTACAGAACAGAATAATACCATGCAACAATTACCTCCAGTGAACAGATTAATCCACTCTCAAAAAAAGCTTAAATGGCATTGAACAAGGTAAATGGGAGTTGGAGAGTCTGGTGTGAATCAATAAAAGCCATCATACACCTGAGGGGTCCCCCAATTTTCCCACAAACCACTCCACCCCCTGGGTAGAACCGAGACAATGGCGGGGCATCAATACCTGCAATTGGGCAAGCTTAGGGTGGGAGATTGTGAGCGGGCCATACAAGTGGGTTAGTTCTCCTCTCAGCGGCAATTCGGCGCACTATCATTTGCATCAAATCAGTCCAGTAGGAGATGGAAGACAGAAAAGGGCTGTCATTAAGAGAGAGTTGGTATAGAAGATGGACAGTAGGGGGTGGAGGAAAGGAGGTGTGGGCTTTTTTACAGCAGGTAGAGATGGAGACACGGGGGATATAGGTGTTTTCAATTACCCTCAAATTCAGCGCAATTTCCTCCTCTTGCCGACCACACCTCCTACTGTGAGTCCTGAACAAAGAGGCGTGGAGACTGCAATTGTTCAGCTGTGGTTCGTGGGGAGGAGCAGGACGGGGTCGGTTTTAATCTGTCTGCCTTGTTCAAGCCTTTCGCCGTCACCTTCAGGTTGTAGGAGTTCTTGGTCTTTTTTTTTTTCCGCTGGTAAGAACTTCAAAGTGCATTTCAACTTCTGTGCGTATGTTGATAAGCAGCTTCCTGAGAGTGAGAGATACTCTTATGGTGCATACAGATAACAGGCAGACACACAAATATGGTGCGCGCACACACACACACGCACACACACACACTGTTCCATTCAGCAGAACAGGACCATGTTGTTTCTGCTTTGCAAGTAGTTAAATTCGCCCTGTGGCAATGCACGCCTCATCTCACTAATCATTGTTGTCTTCAGTTAAAAAAAAAAGAAAAAAAGAAGGTCTGCAACAACTGCCATTGCTTTTGTGTGGCTCCATTAGCACAGGAGGTATTTTTTTGTGAATGCTTGGATTAAATTATAGCTACTACTTGCAGTGTGAAGCTTGTCGGTGTCTCGTGGCAGACTAACAAAAACACCTCAGAAGGGATGATAAAAAAGGAATTAATTTTTTGTCTGAATAACTGTGACAGTACATGGAAGCAGACTACTTGGCAAGTCATGGTTGGCGCCTCCACCAAACAAAGGTTTCAATGTTCTGACGGGTTATCAATGGTGTGTTTGTGTGATTTGACTGAGTCACATTGAAAGCATTGAAAACAACATTGTTGGGTGGCAGAGTTAATAAACTTATCCAAATCAACACATTTTGAAGGGAAAATTCGGAGTGAGTTTAAGCGTGTGTTTCCTCTTCATCTTGCACCTTCCTTTCCTGTGCAACCGTCCACACTTCAAAACCCTCCCTGCTGGAGACAGGAAGTTCTCTGGGCTTGCAGACGTTGCCACGTGAACATATGAGCGGCCTGATAGGAGCCTGTATCAACCATGTCACTTCCCCTGTTCCCTGGCTCAGCGATGAGGAAGAACTAGGTGGCTATTTTACACACTCACTCCGATAGGACATCCAATGCATCTGTGTGTCTGTACGCCTGTGTGCATGCAGGTGTGTGTGTGTGTGTGGGAGAGAGAGAGAGAGATAGGGTAAGGGTTTTTTGCTGGGTGGTTAGCTTTATCTCCCCTCCCATGCACATTCACAATGTATGCACCAGATGGCCAGAGAACACAGAGCCACTAATGGTACCACTTGATCATGTCTTTGCTCCACTATAAATCATCATATTAACAACAAGCATAAATGCCATACAGAGAGCGTTTGATTGATCCCCATGTGACACATAAAGCTGTTTCATAAAAACAGAGGAAACACTTAAAGAACAATATAGATTTATCCATGCGTGCCTGAGTGTCTATTACTGACAAGCGTTATGCAGATTTTCAACACATTTGCCTGAAACTGGTTAGATTTGTTTCGTATACTAGGATGGTGCATATCCATGTTTGTCAATGAGAGGCACATTAAAATTAATCAATTGTCCTGAGGGTAAGCCTTTACAGTTCACTCTTGCATCATATTGTTTAATTTCAGATCCAATAATAAGCTCCATGATGGTCACTACAACGAAATGCACAGTCAGAACCAAAGCAGGCCTGCACACACTCTTAACAGTTTTAGTGCTCATTCTTTCTTGCGGTGCAATACTGCACCCATGTGGTGAAAGACACAAGTAACTGCCTCAACTACCAGTTGTACCAAAAAGTTTACCGGAAAAAGACAAATGAGAGGTCAAAGAAGGTCTCCCCCAGTTCTTCACACCACAGTCACGTCAGGTTTGAACTGCCCCAATCTAATGTTTGCACTGTTTGCAACAACAACAAACACAACAACAACAATGATGAAGTCGTGATGAACCCCTCATAATCAGATTGTGCAAAAGTCACTGAAGCCTGTGTCTGAAATTATGTACCACTGCATTTTCTATTTTTGCTTTTATGCTACTTATGTTTTTGCGCCAATATTGCTATTGCTAATCTGTTGCCATTGGCGGCTCAGTTGTTTTCCTAAATCCTTTTCTTCAATAGTATCTTTCTTGTATTACTGCATTGATGTAGTTGTTTCGTTTTTGTCTTTGATGGTAACAATACTCAAAGTTGAATTGGATTTAATACAGAAAATCGTATCACAAAATGTTTTGTCAGTCACTCTGAGCAGAATCAATCTGTGGTGTTCCACATATTATCGAGTTGTGCATTTGAAAACTCAGGCGTCATGACACAAACATTGGATTGTGTAGATATCTTACCAACGGTTTGAACAGGAAAATGCGTGTGAGTGGAGCCCGATACATTTGAGATAGGGGTTCAGTTTCAGTTTCCGACAAGTGACCTATATTTAGCATGATGGGTAGAACAGGCCACCCACTTCAGCTACGACAGACACAAGCTTGTGGACCTAACGAACTCTACTGGTAGAATAACTATTAATATTGTGACTTAGGGTCACTTGTGCCGCATTTTTCAAGAGGGTGAGTTGTACATACATTTTCTCTGTGCGGATAAGGAGATTGTGACCCTGTTAATGCTAGTCTGTTTCTGATTCTATTGCAGTGTTTTAAGTATCCTCAAGACAGTAAGACAAAGTCATACAATAAACAACGGCATTGCAGCCTTCATCTGCCGGCTAATGGAAAAAGTTGGGTCTTGTGTTTAGCAGCACGTCCAACTAGCCATGTGTCAGCCTAAGGTGTCGGACGTCCCATCTGGTCTGAGGAGCTCAGATCCACTCGTGAGGGAAGGATTCATCATGGCTTACGATTACATAGACTACGTCACCACTGGTGGATCAGGAGGTACCATGGGTCCAGCTCCCACAGTCTGCAGTGCTGCCCTCCGTCATGCTGGAGACGAGCTCCTCACACGCTTTCCGATTTTCTTCAGACGATGGCCTCGCATCTTCCAGGATGTGACGGAAGACACAGCGTGCCGTACATTGATTTGCATCCTTGATGAGCACTTCATTTCCAATGATCCAGGGGGACGTAGAAGAGATCTGGCCTGGAGTGCAGTGCTATCCGTGTACATGCTAGCTGGCCAAATGGCGATGCATTGCCAAGAAAGAGGCATGTTGACCGTGCTGCCCAAACTAAAGGAATGTGTGGGAGCCTATGTTGAGACAAATGTTTGCCCAGAGATCCATGACAAAGGAGGATGGGTAAGGAGTTAATACACTCAACTCTGTTACTATAAGGCGTATATTAAATAAGGGAATTGTCAGTTGTAGTTGTAACCACAGTATATAGTCTTTGTGAGTCTTGAATAGGGTACATTTAAGCAATTTCTTTAATTTAAGTCATAAAAAAATGCATCATATATAAATGCAGAGGAAGCAAAACAGTCCAGCCAAGACTGAAGACATTTCCGATTACTTTGTTCATACTTATTGACTGTGTGACTTATGTTCTTTCGCAGAATGGGTTTGTGTCGCGTTTTGGACGAAAGCAAAACTTGGAGAGCCATGTGAAGAAAATGTGCAGTTGGACATTACTGGCTTTAGCCATTAGCATCCTCTCTTATTTTATCTGGAAAAAACTGCAATGACAAACATCTCCAGTTCCTGGGAAGAACAACAATATTAAGTGTACTCAAGGGAAGTTTTAATTCTTGGAAAATGAGTAACAGATTGTACACCATCATGTACATTACGGTAATACTTGAACTGACAGATGGTCAAACAATCCAAGCAGGTTACAAAATTGAATAAAAACCAATCATGTCTGAATGTTCGTCTGGTAACTTGTCCTGAACTGCATTCAATAATTTTTAAAGGATTGTACTGATCTTGGGCATTGTGTTATCTCAGTTGGATTCTTTCTTGCATCGTGAACCATCTTTCATGTGCAAGTTTCTTTTTAAACAAAGTAAAGTAATAGTAAACCATGATTGAATCTTTATGAAGTGTCATACAAACACAGGACAAACATTTCAAACGACTTCAACTGCTGACAATAAAATTGGACACCAGATGACATTGAAATGGTGGCGGTTACAGAAAGCATCCTGCCAAACCTAGGCCAGCTCCTCGTCTTCCTCCTCAAACTCTCCCTCCTCTTCAGCTGTGGCGTCTTGGTACTGCTGGTACTCTGACACCAGGTCGTTCATGTTGCTCTCTGCCTCGGTGAACTCCATCTCATCCATGCCCTCGCCTGTGTACCAGTGGAGGAAAGCCTTGCGCCTGAACATGGCTGTGAACTGCTCAGAGATGCGCTTGAAGAGCTCTTGGATAGCCGTGCTGTTGCCGATGAAGGTGGCGGCCATTTTGAGGCCACGGGGAGGAATGTCGCACACTGCGGTCTTGACGTTGTTGGGAATCCATTCCACGAAGTAGCTGCTGTTCTTGTTCTGCACATTGAGCATCTGCTCATCCACCTCCTTCATGGACATGCGGCCACGGAAGATGGCGGCCACTGTCAGGTAGCGGCCGTGGCGTGGGTCGCAGGCGGCCATCATGTTCTTGGCATCGAACATCTGCTGAGTGAGCTCAGGCACAGTCAGGGACCTGTATTGTTGACTGCCTCTGCTGGTGAGGGGAGCAAAGCCGGGCATGAAGAAGTGCAGACGAGGGAATGGCACCATGTTCACGGCCAGCTTGCGCAGGTCAGCGTTGAGCTGCCCGGGGAACCTCAGGCACGTGGTGACGCCGCTCATGGTGGCAGAGACGAGGTGGTTGAGATCGCCGTAGGATGGAGTCGTCAGTTTGAGGGTACGGAAACAGATGTCGTACAGGGCTTCGTTGTCAATGCAGTAGGTCTCGTCTGTGTTTTCAACAAGCTGGTGGACTGACAGTGTGGCATTGTAGGGCTCAACCACTGTATCTGACACTTTAGGGGAAGGCACCACACTGAAGGTGTTCATGATGCGATCAGGGTATTCTTCACGGATCTTGCTGATGAGCAGGGTGCCCATACCGGAGCCAGTGCCACCACCCAGGGAGTGTGTGAGCTGAAAGCCCTGCAGACAGTCACAATTCTCTGCCTCCTTCCTCACCACATCTAGGACAGAGTCCACTAGCTCTGCTCCCTCTGTGTAATGACCCTTGGCCCAGTTGTTACCTGCACCACTCTGGCCTGAGAAACAGATTTCAAATGAGAAACCTCAGCGTGGACTGATTGTCATGTGAAGCGAAGGTTTGGTAAAATAAACCGGGCACAGGGCATCAACTCACCAAAGACAAAGTTGTCTGGTCTGAAAACCTGCCCAAAGGGTCCAGACCTCACAGAGTCCATGGTTCCAGGCTCCAGATCCACCAGTACAGCACGAGGAACATATTTGCCACCTATGGGAATGTGTACAGAAACGGTTAAACATCAATATAGACTTGGCGTGCAAACCACACCCAATTCGAGACTCACCAGAGGCTTCGTTGTAGTACACATTGATCCTGTCGAGCTGCAGATCTCCATCACCATGATATGAGCCTGTTTGGTCAATTCCGTGCTCATCACTGATCACCTCCCAAAACTAGTAACAGATCATCAATGCAACGAATGACCATGTTAGTGGTGGCAGCATTTCAGTGGAAAGATACCTTGTTATTCCCTCACCGTCCTTTGTGTTGTTTTAACATTTACCGAAATTGTACCCACTAAGGACAGAGAATGTGGGGGAAACCGTGCATCAGAATCTCGAGAGGAAAACCAGTTGGTCGGTTCCCATCGTACACACCTTTTTCGATCATTTCATTTTTAGTTTCAATTGTACTGCGAAAACATCTGTATTTCAGTGGCTAATGTGCTAACAGTAGTTCAGGTTAGACTGTGCTATCTAAAGGGGCCATTTTAAACGAATCAGGGCGCGGTTTCATAAATTAGAAGCGATAATGGCGGTGCGTGTGGTTCCTCCTTTATGGCTACGACGACTAAAGATCGACGGTTTTTTAAGTAATTAAATTCCTTATCACCCGCTCCTCGGCACTCCTTACATACCAGCACATGCTGCGACATGCACGTTTCATTCCGGGGATTAGATGGGGCGTGAAAGTGACGTTTTTAACTAAGAATGGAAATGACACATTGACAGATGTGATTGTGATCAGATCATTTCCATGCGTTTTCAGACTCATGGTCACTTTTAGCCGGCCCAGATTTTGTGAAGCTGCGCATCTGAAACACAGTTGTGTCGCATTTTTTTTTCTATTGAAGCGCAGCGATGAGATGGTCAATCGTGATCCTTATTCCTAAAATTATCCGCGTTGGGGTGGTTTTGGAAGAGACACATTACAACGATTTAACTGTCCGGGGGGTAAGCCTGAGCTGACACGTGTCGTTGCGCGCAATTCCTTCCACAAAGGCAAAAAAAGGGAAAAAAAGACATTTTACTGACCTTTGCACCGATTTGGTTTCCACACTGACCGGCCTGAAGATGAACTATTTCCCTCATTTTGGCAAGGGGCTGAGGACTGCGAGCTGGAGAAGAACTTCTTGAAAGTGTGACAGCGTAGCTCGGGTGTGCCCCACCGTTTTAAGAAACGCCTACCTAACTGACAGGCATTTGCACCAATGAAACGTCAAACTGTTTTCAAATACTCATTTACTATTGGTCAAAAGTTTACGTCAATCACTACTCTTCCTCTTCGTTTGACGGCAAATGATTGGGTATCTTCCTTGAGGGTGGGCCACAGTCTATTAATCGAGCTGCTGCTCGACGCAAGAATTCCTATAAATCTGATAGAAACTAAATATGGGACCACGATTATATTCAGTATATTCACACGTTTCAGGTGCTTAATGTCATTGAAACGTCTGTATTCAATTTTGTTCTTACGATCTTCATATTTGAGCCACTCATTAGTTAAAATCCAGCTTGTAATGTGGACGGAAGTTATCGATAAATTAAAAAAACAAAACAAAACAAAACAAAACAAAACATTATGAATAGCCAGTGCTCTAAGGATCGGACAACACCACAAGATGGGGATCCCACCACAATGGCTGCAAACACAGCTACCGAGGTCAACAAGGAGATCATCTCTACCTTCCATTCGCCATACATGCTGTCAAACCAATTCATGATGGGGTTTTTAACTCCCGCATCAGTTGCCATCTTCTCAGCAAACATTCATAGGCCCTCCAGTGCTGTTTGAAATAAACGTGCAGATAACATGCATGAGATATAAACAGTCATGAGAAATGTGGCTCTCGATCGAATAGGTAGTCCTTCAGTAATGATCCAAGTCCTGTTTGCTAACGTCTGAATGTTGTAGTTTACATAAATCAGACAGTCAGCATCTTTAATAATCGTCGCCCATGGTTCAATTGATTCAAATCCTTCAGCAAGTTGGTCATCTGAGTTATGTTCGTCAGGCACTCAGGCACACTGGGAATGCTGATAGCAACGAAATAAGGTAGAGTATTTTTGATAGGTCAAATGTGCTTGCATTGACAGTGAATTGCTTGCGCCGACAGTGAATTGCTTGCGCCGTGAGTGACGATCGATCACTCACGATGGCTACACCATGGCTACAATCAGGAATCAGGAATCTTTCATTGTCATTACAGCAATTGCATTGTGCAATGACAGTAAGGTGCTGAAGTAGGCAGGTAGGCAAGTCTGATCAATGTACAAATTCTTGAGCAGTGTTTTGACAACTGATCACGTGAGGCATTACCTCTGCAAAAGTACCATAAATCTTCTCAAGTCACAGTTTGCAGGGTGAAGTTCGTTCATTACATCACATCCATGATAGTGTTCCAAAAAGAGGGGTTGATCCTCCCATATTTCTCGGTCAGGTGTATACTAATCCAGTGGAGGCACATAAATGCACTTAGCTGTCCCTGTGGATCAAAGGTTGATGGTATCTGGGGAGGTAAGTTCAGTCTTGGATATTGTAAAGCTAAGGAAGCACAGTCAGTTTCCTTATCAGTCATAAGCAATTGCAGGATACAATGGGATCCTGGAACCTCAGTGAGCAGAGGAATTGCCGTTGCTATTCAGAGAGATAATGCTGTATTGGATCCATCATAGCCTGGAGTTGGTATTTCATGGTCCTGTTTCCAAAGCAGCATGATCAGAAATCGTTGAATTCATTACAAATTTTACCATAAGTCATGCCACAAGAGTGAAAAGTTTTTGGTCAAAATTTCTTACATTCTTTAAAGTGAGAAAGTGAGTTGCACTGTCCTGGTCGATGAGAGTGCTCTCAACTATGTTTTATTATGAAAAATCTATTTTTCATATCTGTTTTGACCCCAAGAGGCATGTCCCACCAATCATCGAGTCTTGTGGTCCAGGCAGCCTGACATCACAAAGAACAACTAGCTGACTGTGTCTGCCTCATTGTAACAAAGATATGTGTCTTCCTCTTAAATCAGAGGATTAGAACCACAACCCACAATACCACAGAAATTAAATGCCACAGTAGAAGTCTCTCCGTAATATTCAGTCAGGGTTTTTAAATCTGGGTAGGGATCATGAGTTTGTCCTTTCTTAAACTCAGATTTGCTGCATCTTTCCTCCAGCGCTGTTGGGATAACGATGGCTAGTCAATTTTTCTAAACTGTTCACAGCTAGCGTTGTTCATTGAAATTGCGGGAGAAGCTTTTAGGCTGTCGTGGCCTATTTGGGTAAACGGGTGCCACATTCTGATTTTATCCAATGTTACCTTGACCTGTTGTCCCAACAGATGTTCAGGAACCAGGAATCAATCCAATATTGTCATTATGGTCATTTCCGTTGTGCAATGAATTTTAGATGCAGAGGTCTGGTGCAAAAGGTATAGCAAAAAGGACAAAAAGAAAAAAATATTTACAGAAGAAATTCATACAAACAGTCTATACAGTACAGTACAAATAGTTGCTATAAATTGTAGTAGCAGTATGAATTGTAAATGGTAGCAGCGATGATGTAATGGGAAAGATTAAGAAGAGTGTATGGTTTGTCTAGTATTGCACTGTTTCCTGTTATTCAATGCTATTGAGGCGACTGTTGAGTCACCTATTGAGCTGTTCCTAAGTCTGGTGGTTCTTGTTTTTATTGCTCTAAAACGCCTGCCTGTGGGCAGACGTTCAAACAGTCTATGTGCCGGGTGCGAAGGGTCCTGGAGGATCCTATTTGTGTTTCTCCTGCTGTGTAGTTTTTGCAGTGTTGGTTGTTTCACTAGGGTTGAGACAAGTGCCCCTAGATATTACACTTCCCGCAGTAGTTGGACTTCCCCTATGGTACGGCTGACAAATTCTCCTGTTTTACCCATCCAGCCCGCTTACAATAGGAACGGTGCACCCACAAAGTCCAATCTGCCATTTCCAAAGCTGTCAGTGTGGCAAGCACAACCTGGTCTAATCCCTCCCACCCCCACGAATGCCTGTATTTTTTCTTGATGCTTTGTATCAGCGCCCAGTCTCCAACTTGCAAGGTGTCTTCTTTCTCTTGACCCTCTATCTCGTTTTTGTCACAGGATGGCTGTAGATTGGAGGGAACAACTTCTCTGCGAAGTTGTTAAAATCTGGTTAATATATTTTGCTTTATTAACTTTCCAGATCAGCTTTAATGCTTCTCAGCTTTAACAAATTTCCGTCCAAGGATTAATAAAGGGTACATTATTATTATCATTATTATCATTATCATTATTATCATTATCATGATCATCATCATTATTATTATTATTATTATTATTATTATTATTATTATTATTATTATTTAATGGACTTAACTATGGATACGGTGTTGAACTAGTTCTAGCGCGTGTTATTCTCACGAAGGTCAGTGCTTAAAGTATTGGTATTTTTGCCACTGTTAGTGCATCACATCCTACAGTGAGGAAGGCCCCCACCTCCGTAGTAAAGGCGATAACGATCACAAAATATTATTTCTCCCCTTCCCACCTATCTAGCTCAGTTAAGTTCATACATATTTGTTGGAAAGGGGTAACACGGTAGTGGAAATTCTTTCATTTCCCTCTGTATTGAATTTAGCAGAAGTTGCACGTTGCAAACAAAACAAAACAAAATTTCTCAGAGTAATTTGTATAGTCATAGGTTGTAAATCGAGCCTGCACAATTGCATTCATCCCTCCTGTTGAGACATGTGAGATACCATGGCTCAATACTGACGCTGTATGATACAAATTATGTGGTAAAACTGGTTTGAGATCGAGGCCAACGAAAAGACCATCTTGCAGTTTTGCTCCTTTTCGCTCCCACTCATCCCTCTCTCTCTGTGGAGACACTGCATACCAGAAAGGACAGTGTGGTCAATAACAGGTGTCTGCAGCCTGTAACTATATTCCGTTTGTGTTGCTTCTTTAGCTGCATCGTCTGCCTAGTGGTTGCCGACAGAGACGTTGTCTTGTTGTGACGTGCGTGCTGCACATTTACAAATACAAAAAGACTTTGGTAAAATTATTGCATCTATAAGAGCCATAATTAAATCTGTTGTGAAGGTTAACCTGTCAATTAAACCATACCATCTATTTCTCCATTGTGTTATTCTCCACAAAACTGTGTACTGTTGAAAATCCATATTGGCTGACTGTAAATGTTAACTCTATATTCTTTGCTAATTTGCAGGCCTCTGTCAAAACAATTAATTCTGCTGCCTGTGCTGAGTAGCGTGATGGTAATCTTACTGCTTTAACAGTGCGCGTCACTTTAACAACAGCATATCCAGTTACATTTGTACCATCCAGACTCGTTTTACTGGAACCATCAATAAGAAATGTATCAACTGTATCAGTCAAAGATGAGTCTGTAAGATCAGGATGTAGTAATGATTCTGATCTGTAGTTCATCAGTTCAGCTGTGTGGTGTGACATCCTCAGGTGTTGGTGCAGAGTGTACCGCTAGCCACTAGGGGTCGCCAGGGATTAAGGTCCTGTTGGGACCGGCAGAGTTATGCGTTAGACATGATGTCATATTGTTATATGACGTCATATTGTTGTATGGCACATGTTTGTGTTGGAATGGCTGGGATATGCTTTTGGGCTGAATTCCTGTAAGTATGCAAACTTAATTCTCACTCAGGCTGGGTCATGTTCCTGTGATAATCTACATTATTATCAGCGTCATTTTATGTTGCCCATCACTGCACTGCAGAGTAAAAAAAAACACTGTTGCTCACACCTACTGTTGCTGACAACTGCACTGCTATTGAGACTGCAACAACAGCTTGCACATAATCTTTATTTTCATTACAACAATTCACATTTTGTAATGACATTAAGGGCCTGAGTTCCAGTGCAAGTACAAGGGGTGTAAAAGGGAAAGCAGCAGAATGCGGCTATGGCCTCAGCTCATTGACCAGGGACCTGGTGTCGGTGAGGAAGATGTTGCAGAGCGGTGGTTTAGAAGGCTGCCTCTGTTGCCTCGCTAGCGTTAGCATAGCCATGTGAGTCTGTGGCCTCGCTAGCGCGCCGGCCCCTGCAGCCATGCTCTTGCTTCCTCTCCATTCGCCGTCTCCATCGTCTGCCCCTAGGGATGACGATCCACGGGGAGCTAGGACTCCTCGCTATGTCTGCTGGTAGGTTGTGGGAGCAGAGAAACTCGGTGGAAATACCTCTCTCGCTGCAGACTTGATGTCAAGTGGTTCATGCTGCTGTAGATGTTATTAGCCCAGCAGAATGTTGGGGTGGTGTTTCATTTTCACAAAATTTTCTTCTGCTTGGCTTGTCCATTGTACTTTGTCTTGTGCTTCCAAACGTTCCAAATAAATCAGATCAGACAGGAGCTGTTATTTCTGCATAGTTACAAATCTATTAACCATACCGAGAAAGGACATTGTTTGTTTCTTAGCTGCCTGTGAGATGGCTCTTTTTTTCTCTTCATCAATGTGTTTTCCTTGTGCAGATAATGTGCACCCAAGATTAGGTGCTTCACTTGCTCTTTCCACTACTGGAATTTTGACTCGCCAATGTCGATACTCGCTTAATGCCCTTGCAATGCAAAAAAAAAGACACAAAAAAGCAACATTATCCTGGATGCAACTATCTTTCCTTGTTGAGGCTAATAGGATATCATCTACATAAAGCAATCGTTGTCCTCAACATAGTGGTGTGAATTGTGGGACTACATTGTTTCTTGACTTTGTGACGTTGAAGAGTTTCTATTACCCTCCTTTTGCTGGTGCATTTTAGATAGTTTCATCTCCCAGTATGAAAAATATGGTTTACACTGGCCTTCCATATAAAACATTTATCTTTAAGGAAACACACTTTGTGTCTAGTAACGTACAGTATTATTGGATTTGGCACAGGTGCATTAATGCCGTTGGTCCAGAAGGTGCTCTGAACTGCGCTGCCATCTAGTGTCATAGTTTCAAGCTACAAGTAGAAGCAACAACAATACTAGATGAACACCCCTAGTAAATTGGGAAATTGTAAACCCAGGAGTAAATCTAAGGTCAAATCATGAGCCCACTCTTCAAAATTGTGAAGGTGTCTACTCCCCAGACTGACACGCGGCTGCACTACTGACTATATGAAGTAGTGGACTTGGTGGTTTATCTTAAGCTAATATCATAATGTAGAGGTAGCTGCCGAAATCAAGATGAGATAGTCAGATATTGAGGGCAAAAGGTAGCAACTACACCTTATGTACAGTGTAGCATCCATCGCAAGTACTCGATATGCATGAAAAAATGTTGCAGACAAAATGGGCACAGGGTGAACATAAAGTTTATTAACAGTTGACAATACAGCAGACAAGTACTAGTGAAAGTTGGACAAACATAGAAAGGGCCAAGACTTGCCGCACTTAGGCAAGATCCTCCTCTCCTTCCTCCTCAAACTCTCCCTCCTCTTCAGCTGTGGCGTCTTGGTACTGCTGATACTCTGACACCAGGTCGTTCATGTTGCTCTCTGCCTCGGTGAATTCCATCTCATCCATGCCCTCGCCTGTGTACCAGTGGAGGAAAGCCTTGCGCCTGAACATGGCTGTGAACTGCTCAGAGATGCGCTTGAAGAGCTCTTGGATGGCCGTGCTGTTG
>OMPJ01039232.1:0-13808 GCA_900312935.1 Carapus acus | reverse complement strand
ATCGCAACTGTTTTCTCTGCAACGGTTTTCTATACGAAATGCGTCTTACCTTCTGAAATACGAAAAAATAGAAACAAATCAACAATATTGTAGCGACTGCATGGATAGAAAAAACCCACAGGACATACAGTATGTACAACGGTGTATTCAATGGTCTAAGAACTGAGTGGTTACAGTAGTGCCGGAAACCTGTGTGTAAGGCTTCAAGATAAAACATCGGTGCTGCATAATGAATCTCAGTGCGATCGTGGCGTTTGATTCTAAATGATTAGAGGTAATTTAAGTTTTCAGTTTTCACAGTCCTATTTGATGAAGTATGCCCCATACTACCGTGAAAACATAAAATTGGTAAACACGCATTTATTTTGAAAACAAAGAGAAGACAGTCGTTGGCCATTTCTCTTGCTTAACAGTGCGATGTAGTGACGGGGATTATGAATTTATTTGGCGGTGCTCAAACATCACGAAGCCAAACTGCTCCTCCACGCAAATTCAGCCAAACATTGCGCTTGTGGTATTGTTTTCTTCTGTTTTTTTCTCTTCTATTTTCTTTTATTTTCATTCGTTTTGTTTTAATTATTCCGGTGGAACAAAGGGAACATCAACTCGTGCTGAAGAAAAATGGGAAATTTGGAGTTAACAGGTCGGTCGCGTTGACATGACAATTTAAGACATTTTCTTATGGCCATACTTTGACTTGTCATGGCTTTTAAGGCTTCCAGCGTCTTTTTTCCACCAGCTCTCGGAATTCTTTGTTATTTGGCAGGTAAGTCCCTAAAATGATAATTATCACTTATCATTGGCATTTCCTCTTATTTCATGTCACCAAACGAAATGTTAACGTCGTCAACAAGTTCAAGCAAGCTGGTGGCACTCGCTAACTACCGTTAGGTGAAAGCACACCTAAAAGTGCGGTGACTCCCTGAAAGTCTAGGACTGAAACATTCAATATCAGTTTGCAGTACAATTTTATCTTATCTATATCTATCTCTGATTTTCACGTCCACATTGCTCCAGTTCGTGTGTTTGTCACATGTCACTCGCAACCACTTGTTGACAGAATCAGTCAGATGTGCACACATTCAGATGTCACCGAGTCTCCGTGTATTATTGATGCCACATATCGCACTAACACAGATAATCTTTCACGGTTTTACCGATCCATCGGTCGGTGGTTTCGCTCTCTCTCACAGCCCTGGTGTATTTTGGCATCTACACACATTTTATTTAAAATACACTGATGACCGACCAATTGTTTAGAATTTTTTGAAGGTCTTACAAGATTCAAGATTCAAAGCTTTACTGTTTTTTATTGTATAGAAACAAGTTTCCCTGCATAATGAAATTCTTATTATGCCACTCCACACCGGATGCCACGCGTAAGGAGGCAATACAGATAAATAGATAGATAAATAAGTTCTTTTGAACTGTGGAGCCTCCACAGTTATTTGGCAGGTAAGTCCCTAATGTCCCTCCACAGTGGAGGGACATATATCCATGCAGAGGTAGCCAGAATGCAAGGAGGACAAGTATTTACAGAGGAAAAACGTTCATGGCATATGACTGATTGTTTTGTTTTGAATGAGAATAGACTTCTGACAATGTATTTTAACTGTGTGATGTGAACAGCAAAGTGAGGACACTTCCAGCTACAGTCAATGAATAGATTCTGCAACTGTTGTAAGTTATTAATGTGTTCAAATGAAATAAAACAAACAAACAAACAAAAGACGATATAACTTGATTTCAGCACCAGACTGCCGTCCTTTTACAACCATAGCTTTACCTCCTTTGCTGACAAAAAAAGGTTCCACGTAACCACTGACAAGGTTCTGAAGCATCATATTCCTTCTGGCCATAGAGATAACTCATGAATGTTCTGAAAATAGACATGGACGGGAATACTGAACAACACATGCAGAGAAATCTGATAGAAATGCTGCATATAAAAGGAATCCCCTTTGTATTGGCTGTCTCAATCACTTGGTTACATCAGTTTTGAAATTCCACTTTTGGCTTGTCTTTTGTTCTATTCCGGAAGTGGTTTTGCTAGGAAGTTCCCGTCTGCTTTTGTTGAGGTTGATGTTCCTGAGACCCCCAAACTTCCTCCTCTGTCAGGATGCTGATCACAGGCTCCTTGTTTCCTTGAGTGTGTAGTCACAGTGCACCACAGGGACTTCAAACAATGGCATTCCAGCACAGCTGGTCATAGATAGACATTTAGTTGTTGTGAGCATTCTATTGTGACTAACATACACGCTAAGGTCTCGGATTGAGTCTGTTTTACCTCACCAAATTTCTCGCTCTGATGATCCCCAGTTCATTCCTACATACATACATACATACACATATGATGCAGTGCTAACTGGTGCACCTGAGGAAATAGAAAGTGTCTCATAGAGCATGATGAAAAAACATCTGCTGAGAGCTGTAACATCATTTAATTTCTTTATTAATTATATCCTCATTGTGAAATCACAAAACAACTCTATGCAGCTCCTCACATAAGTTCAGTGTCTTTTCCATGGTTTATTGTTGATCGGAGGCTGCAAATTCCTTCTTTGCCACTTTTCACTCATTTCCCATGGGACGTATTTCCTTTAATATACTGTATATTTCGCATTTCAAGAAATGCTCTCTGCTTTACAGACGCAGGTAGTGACATCACACCGAGTGCTTTCCGATGTTTAAAGGGGCTTCAATTTAGTTCACTCAGTGCTCAATCTTGTTAAGATATAAAAAAAACAACCTAAATCTGTGTGTGTGTGTGTGTGTGTGTGTGTGTGTGTGTGTGTGTGTGTGTGTGTGTGCATGTTTGACCTCATCAGGTGTCAAGGTCCGTGCAGAGGAGGCAGTGCCACGCATTGTCCATCACCCCGCTGATGTGGTGGTCCAAGTAGGCTATCCGGCCATACTCTCCTGTCGGGCCGATGGAAATCCGACTCCTAAAATTGAGTGGCTCAGAAATGGTCAGCCACTTCAAACAGACTCACGCGATGACCAAAAGCAGCCTATAACACTATCAGAGGGGAGCCTCTTCTTCCTTAGTGTGGGAGTGGGAAAGAAGGGTCAGGTGCACGAGGGTATCTACACCTGCGTAGCAAAGAACAGTTTAGGAATGGCCGTCAGTCGCAATGCGTCGCTGTATATTGCAGGTAAGAGCTCATTGTCAAACATTTTTCTATATCCTTCATTTCTGTAGACCAGATGTCTGGCGGCTATTTTCTTCCAAACATTGACAAACATCAACACATAGAGACAAATGGACACATATAAGATGACAAGCAGAAGTTCCAATGTCGGTGCGAGAGGACATGGGGTTGCACAGTGGATGAAACTGGATGTAATCTTTCAGTATTTGTCAACCAAGATCGAAGTCGAGTGTTTGTTTTTAAGTAAGATTACATATTTACCAAGATAAGATAAAATTCCTTTCAGTTAGGGATGTCCGATATTGGCTTTTTTGCCGATATCCGATATGCCGATATTGTCCAACTCTCAATTTACCGATACCGATAACAGCCGATACCGATATGTGCGCCGGTAAACGCTTCAGGAGCGCATAGGCACTATTTCAGTGTAACACAAGCATTATTGCATTTTTATCGGTTTTTATTTTATCGGTTTTAAAGCAAAAAAAAATCTGATACCGATATTACATTTTTATGCTAATAACGGGCCGATAATATTGGTGGGACGATATTATCGGACATCTCTACTTTCAATATCTACATGAGTTTTGTAAGTTGATGAATGTTTTATTTTTTCATTTCTGTGTCCTTTGTGGTTTTAGAGCACAGGGCAGTGACGCAACATAACTATATGTAGTTAAGTATTATTTAACCACTTATCATTGGTTTTAAAGTCAGCAAAGTTTGGGATCACTAATGTATTCCAGATTCATATCATGACTTTCTATATGACTAAAATTCATACTGTCACAAGCAAACTCCAGAGGAAGAAGACACTCATTACTAATTCACTTAAGCTGGGGAACACCCAAAACTGCACGTCGGTTTACACTGTCTGCTTTAATCGCTGTATTTCAGCCCATTGATGGTTCTACACTGGCTATTTTCATTGACCTTGTGTCAGTGTAAGTGCTGTGGCTTTTTGTTGTCGTTGAACTGCTTATTGTCTGTTCTAGTGTTGAGGGAATTATTCAATGTGGAACCAAGCGATGTGGAAGTAGGGGAAGGTGAAGTGGCAGTCTTAAACTGTGGTCCCCCAAAGGGACATCCAGAGCCAAATGTCATTTGGAAAAAGGACGGCCAGACCATCAACACCACTGATCACCACTATACAGTAATTGTCTTTTATTTCACTTGATACACAGTTACCCTATACAAAAAAATCTCGGCCATGATCAACTGTCAGGTGTTCCTTAAGGGCCTGATATGTAATGTCTCTCCTCACAATTGACTCTCCTCACTGTTTTTTCTTTTCTTTTTTTTCACGCGGTAGGAGCTAAATGGGAAACTCATTATTTCCCCCGCAGAGAAGATTCACTCTGGTGCCTACATGTGTGTGGCCAGCAACACTGCTGGGGTGAGAGAGAGTAGGGCTGCCCGACTGTCTGTGCTGGGTAAGACAACAGAAAGGAACAAAAGAAGTGTTGCAGCCCTCCTACTTGTGACAAGACCAGAAAATCACATTTCAATCTATGAAACTTGCCATCATATTTCATGAAAAAATGTTTTTGTCAAGTGATGATTGTAAAACGTGTATGATAGCCACAGACTCTGACAGTAATGATGTATCTTTCCCCTCTGAAACTAACATTTGCTTTTGGTGTTTTAGCTGTAATCCTTTACGGCACACTAACTGTAGAATGCACTGTTTAATACAAAAAGATGAATTATCATACACAAAAAAATGTGTTCGAGATTTGTCTTAATTTGAATATAGCACGATGTCACAATCTCAGCTTTTTCAGAACCACTGACAGTACATACTGTGGAGAAATATGCAATCTGCCAGATGACTACGTCCTTTGGTTGTTCTTCAAGGAGAAAATGCCATATCTTTTTTTGCAGCCAAACCTGTACTGGTGCTGAAGCCTGAAAGTGTGTCTGTGAAAATGGGAGAGTCTGCCCATTTTTTCTGCCAGGCAAAAGGAGACCCACCACCCGCTGTGGTCTGGAGCAGGGAACAAGGGTCACTGCCTAATGGAAGGTGCATAGAGGACTGCATATTACATTATCAAATTATCTTCTTTTACAGGGTGTGCTCTTTATGTAATGTGGAGTCTTACAGTTAATCAAACTTTGCGTCAAGTCTCAGCTGCTCCCTTTATCGATCACCCAGGTGGATCTCCTGTCTCCACTTCCCATCTTTTGTAGCCTAAACTGATAGACCAACGATCCGTCTGTCCTTTTCTTTTTGTCTTTTCCCCTCAATGTATCAGCTCTATCTTCTACATTTTCTGTCTGATGTATCCACTACCCCTTTTCGTGAGACCAAGACGACGCAATGTTGCCTCTATGACCTCCTGTCCAACCAGGAACTCCCAATCCAAAACTCAGCATCTTCATCTCTATAGCCTGCAGCTCAGCTTCCTATTATTTAGGCAGAGCAACTGACTTCAGATCATACATCAAGGCTATTCACCTTCAATGTCAAGTGCGCCAAATATGAAAATCACTGGCAGTTTGTGGGCCACTCTGAATATTTTGCCCACAGTCTTTTTCATATCACACACATCTCTTACAGGCCATTGAAAATTTCAGGTGGGAATCTGACCTGTAGGCAGCTAGTTGAATAGGTCTGTCATACATCATGGCAGGTCGCTGTCTTGAGAGTCTATCCTGTGAATTTGGCTGCCAGACCTTGTATGTGTCTTTAATGTGATGTAAGTGTAACAGCAGCCATCCATACATGAATCAGACACTCAACTGATGCAACGCTAGATTCTATCGTAGATTCTCTCGAATTTCCTCTGAGACTGTTTCATATTTTAGAACATGAACATCATTTCAAGTCCCAATAATTGCACTGTTGGTGCTTCTCTGTGTTTCTAGGTATCTTGTGAACATAGACCAAACTCTGCAGATCCACTATGTGACAAGTGAGGATGCAGGGAAGTATACCTGCAAGGCTGTCAATGATGTTGGAGTGGTCAGTGCTACTGCTCAGTTAACTGTTGAGGGTAAGATAGATACATTTTACATTTTACAAAACATATTACTTAGATAGTAGTTCAGTCTCTACATGCATCATTTGGGACATCAAAAATGTTGTTTTCATGTGATAAGGATTTCTCCATTTATACATTTGAATGAGGAGTTTTAGGTGAAGTTATCTATTCAAAATGACAATAATTAGATTCATAAACTATTTTGCTGATTTCCTGTTTTCATGTGTGTTGTGATTCTTGAAGATGCAGCCATCACCAACCAGAGAGATCTTCACAAGGAGCTCTCAGCCATGAGAGTGACTCTGGAGAGTGTTGCCATCATGTCCCCTGGCTCCAATATGTCTCAAGTGCAATGGAAGGTCTGTCATAGCTTTTGACATTTAATGGACCAAATCAGTGCATTGCTGAAATAGCTGAAATTTGTCATAACATGGCTTTGATCAAATTAAATGTGATCTCTCTTGATGGTTTTCAGTTCATTTCAAAGAGGAATAAGATCATGTAATGACCAAGCATGGCAATGACCAAGCATGAATGAAACACTCAATTCTCAATAACACATTCAACCCTGCTTGCTTCTCAACCAGCTCCAGACCCTCCCTGCCCAGCCACATTACCTGGATGGTTTTGAGGTCCTCTATCGCCCTTTGCAACCTGCGAGCTCTGACTGGGTAGCAAAAAGGGTGACATCGCCCAGTTTTCAAGCCCAGGTTGGACCCTTAAAGAGAGGATACAAGTATGAGTTTAAAGTCCGGCCCTTCGGTAGCAGTTTGTATGGAAGAGAGAGCAACACCAGGCACATTCGAGTTCCAGAAATAGGTGTGAAATGTTCTATTCAACCTATGTTATTACATTGGTCACAAATGCATTCCATGTGTTCTACTTTCTTTTTGCTGATAGTGATATGTTGTGTGATTCAATGATGGTGATTTCATGTTACATTTGATAAATGTGATAACAATACACTGACTTATTTTCACAGTTCCTGGTGCCTCACCACTGGCAGTGTCGGTAGCTGTGAATCATGAGCAGAATAGTACTGTTCACATAAGCTGGGAGCCTCCCCCTCATGAGTCCCACAATGGTATCTTACAAGGCTTTCAGGTAGGGAGCAGAGCACAGCCTGAGACAAGGAATCCTCTCAGGACACCTTGAAATAAATGTGTCCTAATGCAGAGACAGCCAATCAAGGAATGCACATTTGTAGGCACATTCATTTTAGCTTAGTTGATCCTCCAGTTTTAAGCCATTCTATCCTCCCCATCATAACAATGTGTTCCCACAGATTATATTGCTGCAAAAGTAATGCAATATTATGGATATTGGGATATTGGGACACAAATGCAGAATGGACAAATCACTAAATTCAAACAAAATTTTCAAAAACTCATCTCAAGTGATAAACCAACACTTCAATGTTATTTTTCGGGGATGCGCATTAATTTAAGCAGTGCTACTAAACTTGTTGCTACTGCTGTGGGACCACTTTCACTCATGGCTTGAGATGTCCCAGAGTGTCCTCGGGAGGGATTTATTTTGACCAAAAGAATAGAACCTTAGGTCAGTCATAGAGATTCTTTCATTTTATTGGACGATGCCATTGTGAGGATCATCTGATCTGACTGCAATATCTGCATGCCCTAGGTGAAGCTGTCAAAGCAGTGAAGTAATTGACTTATCACATTTGGAAAACAATTGAAGAAGTAGAAGTTGTGTGTGAATACAAACGTTGATTTGAATATTTTCATTTCCATAAAAGTTCACCTAAAAATGGTGTGTATTTCTCCTTGAAGGTGTGGTGTGTTGCGTTGGAAGAGCAGCAATACCAGAATTGGACAGTAGACAGTGGGAGGCACAGCCTCGACATCGTCACTGTCACTCCAGGGAAACAGTACTGGGTCAGTGTTGCAGCTGTCAATGGAGCCGGAGTAGGAATGAGGAGTGATCCTCATGAATTTGCTATAGGTGATTTACCTTTTACTCCCTTTTAGATCAAACCACGTTGCACAAGCTGTATAGACGTAAACAGATTGACAATATTGTTTCGTCTATTTTCTACTTTATTTCCCTCATCTAGCTCCATTCTGTGTAGACTCCAAAGTTGGATTAGCTACTAAAGCAGGGAGCAAAAAGTGGGCTGAATTTGCAACATTTCTGGATCCAGTGTTGATTGGACTCATTTGCGCCCTCCTGTGGTGTGTATTGATGGTCATGATTATCTGCCTCTGGAGGCGTCGCAGCAGAAAAGGCCACCTAGTACCGGGACACAGCAAAGGTAGGAACAGTCCACAAACATGATTTATTTTGGTTAATGGTAAAAGCACTATCTTCGTAAAGATGTGTAAAGCACATCATTGCTTCGAAATGAACAAATTTGATACAAATGAGACATAAGGCATTTGTCTATCCAGGTTTGCGCAGACTGGCAAGTGAAGATCTCATCATTAGACACAGGTAAGATTCTGAACTACTGATGCGCCACTTTGAATTCGATTAACCAAACAGCATGTCACACCAGCAATAGCTCTCATCGGTTTGAGACCCAAAACAACAGATTTTCCATCGTCCTCAGGATGGCTTCGCCAGACTCCCCATGGATTTCGGGAGTGTGGCGACCAGGACATTTTAATGAGAAGTACCAAGATTTATGGGTCCAAAATCAGGAGCAATCAGCACTGAAGAGCACCAGTCAGTATATAACTTCTCTGTTATGTCATGGCAGTGACGGCTGCATTGCAGTAGAGCAGGGGTCGGGAACCATGGCTCGCGAGCCACATATGGCTCTTTCAGCCTTATTCTGTGGCTCTCTGTGGCTTTAGAAAATAAAAAAGATCACACTGAGACTGATTTTGTGTAGCCCCGATCAGCAAACGCTGCACTTGCTGCTTAACAGTAGAGTTGTTGAAAAACTTGACTGCATGTGTGAGAGAGGTGAAATCTTTTGTTCGCTTCCCCTTTTACCCCCAAGTCTGTGAACAGGTCAAAGCAATTATTGTTCAGTTATCTCTCTCAGGAAAATATGACGTTTCATTTTTTCCATTCTGATCAATATGTTGAGTGGTGGTTGCTATGAAACTGCAAATAATCCATTTTCAATGAAATCGCTAATAAAGTTCCATCATATCAGGCACCATGGAGGCCAAGATTCTTCAGATTGCCAATTACACAGTTAAAATGATGAAGTACCAACAAAAAAAAATCTATATTTTCCCCTCTGAAATAGAATGAGTGTTACTGCAAATAATGTAGACGATAGTAAGAAAAATGACATGGAGATGAAGCCTGCAAATATTTCTATATCTGTTCGTTAGGTCTCCCTGTCACCACCAAGAGGGAACACGGCTCTCTCGACTCATCTGTTCCCGTTGTGGTAGACAGCTGTGGTGTTTATGGCACCTTTTATGTAGATCTGGTTGGAAATGGCCTTAAGACATTCAATAGTCCCGGGCGACGCCCCAAGCTGCCTCATGGCCCGTCTCAGCAACTTGGAGCTGAGACTATCCAGATATTCACCCAACCGGCTGCAAAAAGCTCCTCCCTTGGTAGTTGTGAGGCTCTAATGTGGAAACAGGCCATACGCCCTCAGCCCAAGATGGGAGTGCTGAGTGAGAGAAACCACAGTAAGCAAGGTGAGAGCTGATTGTGAGTAATAATGTCATGGTATGCATCAGACGATATACCCACACAATGTGTTAAGTTAGTATTTTGATACATGGTTAAACTATACATGTGAAAAAAATGAGGAGAAAACGTCACAAAATTATAAAATAACCAATATTCACCAAATAAAAAAGGCAGGTAGCAATGTGATTCACTGCATATGCCTTACTTGATCCAGATCATCTGTCTCGAATTCTACAGGTGCAAGTATGGCCTTTGAAAATATGATCTGAAACCATAAAATTATATTAATGCAGTTCATCCATCATCCCCTAGAATTGCATGCTGTGAATAGTGTTCCAGTGATTTCAGCAAGGAGCCAGGCCGTTCCCCCCAACATCTACAGTCCGAGGATGAGCCACATGCCTGCAAGCCGGCTTGGTATACTAGAGGCTGTGGCCTTGTGTTATTTCTCATATTCAGACTTTGAACAACGCAGAAATGTAAACAGGAACAAAGCCTGTTGAGATATGTGTTTGGAATCAAAACAAGAAAGATACTCTTGTTATTCAGATTCAAATGCTAATTTGTACTTGATGAATTAACTCATATTTGATAACCTCTTCAAATAATCTTGAATATTTCCTACATTGCTGATTGCACAACAACATATGGGCAGTGAACTCTGTGATGATTTTAAATCTGTTTCTTTTGCATGCGGACAACAAGACTCAGTCAGACCTGGTGGCTGTCCGCGTCTTCTACATTACTCTGCCTCGCTGCACCTTATGGACATGCTCTCTGCCTCCCCACCGAAACGTTTCGATGACAGCACGGATGCGCAGAGTTTCACGTCAGATGAAGGGTGAAACATGCATACTAACTCGGAACTCCCCGATTGTACTGCATTCACAAATACACAAATGCATCTGCCTCTTTTGTGGCTTCCCGAAGGCACATAAGATACTACCAAATGCCATCCCTATTTTCTGTATGTACATATACATACTGGTGATTTGCCACTGACTGCATAATGAAGTTGAAATTATGTAGTTCAAACAATTTTAATTGGGCAAACAGGTGTTTCGTATGGGTGCCTTGAAATCTGAAAAGTTGCATGCACTCGGTTACTATTGCAAGTGCAGATAAGTTTGCACTGAATGTCATCCTTTTCTCTGGCTGTGGTCCCTGGTAAGGGATAAGAGTATAGCAGCAATGAATGAATCAGTGCAAATGATGAATGTTTCTTCACAAATTGGCCACATTAACAACGTTTTAACAATGTATTAACAATGTGTAATTTTTTGCTTTACTACTATAAGACTTGATATGTTTCCTACTTTTCACGTTGGTTGTCACTAATAACTTCCAGCACATAGACTGGAGGGGTATCAATTATTCCTTCTGGACACGCAAATATTGACAGTTTGTTTCTCTCTTCTCTTTTAGTTCCAGTCATTCAACAAAGTTGACCATGGACAGTGGATCCCTCCAGTCAATGTGTGGTGCAGGTTATGGGGGACATCCAGGACCCACACACCCAAACATCAGCTACCCGCCTTACAGCCACATGTCTACTGCATCTTGCTCTGATTCACTCGATGAAGAATGTGATGCCACATTGACGTCGCAGGAAGTCACGCAGTACCTTGAGCTCAGCCCTAAACCTGAGAGACACAGGTGAAGCTGCAGTAAGGACTGCTGCTTTGGCAGAGCATCTCTCCTGTAGGCAGTAGACTGATCCTCATTTCAAAGAATGAGGAAGTAGAAATAAGTTTTGATGCTGGATGTCGTTGCATCTGTCTTGTCTGACCTGCTGTGGATTTTTTTTAAAAGTGCATGTGAGGACAGTTGCACTGCCATTGCATTGAAATCTGGGCCTCCTCACTTATTCGATAACTGAGCTGGTCAAAGACGATCAATTACACTTGTCAAGTCACCAAATTTATAGTCTAATGATTTTTTTTTTTCAGATGTTTTGGGATAATTTTAATGTGCTGAATCTAGACATTACATTGCTTTCGCTTAATCAGGTCAACTTTCTGAACTAAGCTACATATTAGTTTTTTGGGCATTTTTGTTTACATGTATGAGTATTTTCCCATGTTAGGATGCAAAATTCTTGAATATTTCTTGAAATTAACGGATTCGGGATGAACAGAAAGAACTGAAGCAGCCCCAAGTATCCTGATCTTGAATCAGCAAGTCATCCTCTCGCTCACTACTGTGAATTTCCAGTATATGTTTTTGGAAAACTACCTGTTTTCACTGAAGAGGATTCCTCCATTTGATTAATACACTCTTTTTTCTGTTAAAATCTTTTATGGGTGACAAATATTTTAAAAAGTCAACTGACTATTTCACAAAAATGTAATCTATTTCGTCAGAGGGTTGGATTTATTCAAATCAAATTAGCATAAAAACCTTAACTGATTGAGAAAAATTGATGTTAATTTTGGATTCAGCGGTGCAAAATGCTCCTAATTCAGTTGAAAAACAATTCGAAAATTTTTATTTTTATTTTTTTGTAAGTATTGAGATTTTCAGGAGGGGTCCCATATCAAAGTCACAGTATTTCAGTTTAGCGTGAAAACTTGTTTGATAAGTGAAAAGGTCAATCTCACTGACCAGGCAAGTCACTTGTAAGATGATGATGACAGCTGTTATTTCTTAATATTTCTGAAAAAGTCCACTGACACTGGGTGTCAAGAAGCTCTGTCCACTGCTAATGCATTTTCACTGCGTGACAACGTAGTATAAACTTACGCAACATGGACATCTGTCTTTCTGCAGTTGTCCCTCAGACCAGCGTCCTGCGCTGTCAAGTCCCCTTTCCCCCTCGCTGGGCTACCTGCATGGGACCGTGCACACCACCCACCTTGAAGACGATATTTTGGCTGATGAAGTGCAGCTGGTCGGCTTGCACCGCGCTCGCCTGCAGAGCACCCCTTCCTCCTGTTATAGCGAGTGGGACGGCTCACTGTGGAACACCTGGAGCTCAGTCATGGACGGGAACATGACTAGTGCTCGGACGAGCCTCATCAGCTCTGTAGATAGCAATGACACGACCGACAGTGCAAACTTTGCCCGCTTTCTGGCCGTGGCCGCTGATACCATAAGTGGGGCCTCTTTGTCAGGTAAGCGTTTAACTCTCTGCATGATGGTTGCCTTCACAAGTACACAGCAGTGACGTGCAGTCATGGGAGGCAGGAGAGGAGGTCGTGCTTCACCTGTGATCACGGAAAGAAAAAAAATTTAAATGAAAAAAAAAGGTCAGAAGTATCCAGTAATTTGCTCTGTGAAGTTATTTTCAAATATAACCTGTTAACTGCTGCCAATCTAGTGGTATACCAGCTACTCTATAGGGTTCATTTGTTTGTAAATCAGATTGTGATGACATACTGTATGGCATGAACGTCACTGGTACACAGGACCCCTTCTGGAATATTTGAAGATTTGTCAGTTTTACACATTGGTTAGGATGGGAAAACACTCAGCACACTCAGTAATGCATGTGCATTGGCCCAAACAGTTCAAGTACAAAATGAGTGTACACTCTGTCCTCATTGCAAAAGATTTTGCATGTGCGCCTGACATATGCATGTCTTTGTTGCGACAAGGGCATTATCGCGCTTATTACACGGCTTAAAACATAAACGAATAATACAGTTGTCAGAAATAGTTCATAACAAGGCTACTTTCATTTTTCTGCATGAGTGTAGGCTACGATATTTTCGCCTCCGCGAGAAAATAGTGCCGTAACGGCTACAGGTACTCTGCTTTTACATTCGCGCTTCTGTCACTTCTTCCGACGTGTGTTTGTCGCCGCAGCTTGAAATACACGTATCATACTTACCCACTCATCGAAAGTTTCATGCTTCCCAAATATGTTGAAAATAATTTTTAAACTGCTCATGTTTGCTCCGTGACGAAGCGTGACGCGGGCAACAGTACGTAAACAATCCAGAGTGGAACTAGACGCTTTGGCGCGGATTGATATGAATGCAGGAAGTTCAACTCTGAGTCTTTGATTTCGCAGCGGTCCGTTATTGATAGTCGAGCGGTCATTATA